>SKCR01019426.1:0-82823 GCA_019454045.1 Zanthoxylum bungeanum | reverse complement strand
AACCGTCCAACTGCTACGATTGTGGAAGTAACCGCATTACAGGTTTTCGTCCTAACCGCTGGTCCGGTCTCCATAAGCTCTTCGTCGCTCTTCGGTCCATCGCCTTCTTTCCTTCGTTATTTCTTTCGTCCCAGGGCGATTTCGTCCTATGGTGGAGATTTTCGTCTGTCAACACCATTCAAGGATGCTTGTCAGTTGTCTGCTCATAGCCAATCATACTTGAAGCCTTTTGTCCTGAAAAATGCGGAAAATGTGATCTTAGGTACAATTTTTTTTTGTTATTTTAGTTGCAAAAAAAATCTTACACTTCAACTTCTCAATCATAAGAGTTTTAAGACCTATGTCTCTATTTTAGAGTGCTTAAAATTATATTAAAAGTATTTCTTAAGGTGAAAATTATTATTTTTTGAATATTCCCCACTGAACCCTAGGTGGATCTAAATGCTTGGTTTCATCCCCACTGAGGCGTTGTGGAAATGGGATAGGTGGCACATGACGGCTAATTATTTCCATTTTTTATGAGGTTTTGCAACATCAATAGTTGATTCAGCATCATCCACTTTATCGACGTCCTTGGACCTTCTTGCTTCCTCTTCTGTTTCTACCTCTCTACCATTCCTGAGTGTGATTGTTTTAGCTTGTTCTTGATCTCTTGGATTTTCTTCAGGTTGACTCGGTAGATTTCCCTTTTCTCTTTCTGTCATTGCCTTAGCCAGTTGCCCCATTTGGATCTCTAAATTCCTGATCGCTGCTTGCTGATTTTGAAAATTTATTTGGGTGGCTTGGGTTAACTCAGCAATCAAGTCTTCTATAGATTTCTTTTCCTGAAACTACTGCTTAGGCATGAGATTATGGACATTCTGGTGTTACTCCATGAAAAATTTGGATGTTGGCGCCATCCTGGATTGTAAGTGTTTGAGTAAGGGTTGTTCCTTTGCCTGTTGTAGTCGTTGATTTGATTTATCTGCTCAGTTGGAAATCCGCTTACTTTGCATTCTGCACTAGAGTGTACACCTGCACACATTTCACACATTCTATTAGAGGGTTTCACAGCACTAACAGATAGGAAAGTTTTAAACATGTTTTCAAGAGAAGAAATTTTAGTATTGATAGAGTTTGCTGCATCTATCTCATGAAGTCCAATCATTCTCTGCCCTCATCTGTCGCTTTCCCATTGATCGGCACTACTTGCCCTAGCATTGATTATTTCAAGAGATTCTGATGGTTTTTTCTCCATTATTGCCCCCCACTTTCTGCATCAAGCATAGTCTTACTGGCTGTGAGAAGGCCTTGATAGAAAGTCTGTAATTGTAACCAAATTGATATCTCATGATGTGGGAATTTAATTAATAAATCTCTAAGCCTTTCCCACACTTCATAAAATAACTCCCCATCCCTTTGTGTGAAAGTCATGATGTCATTCCTAAGTCTGGCTGTCTTGGCTGGAGGAAAGAATTTTTGAAGAAATTTGTTTGCCAACTCAGCCCATGTAGTGATGGATCCAACTGGTAAAAAGATAAGCCAAGCCTTGGCTTTGTCTTTCAAGGAAAATGGAAAAAGCCTCAATCAGAAGGCATCTGGAGATACTCCGTCTATCTTAAAAATGTCACAGATTTCCAGAAAACTGTTAATATGCACTTTTGGGTCCTCATGTGATAATCCATGAAAAGATGGGACCATCTGAATATAAGCAGGCTTTAGCTCGAAGTGACGAGCTTCCACTGTAGGTCGCACAATGCATGAAGGTATGATGTCGACAGTAGGGACTGCATAATCCTTGAATGCATTTTCAGGTTCAGGTTCAAGTTCACGTCCAGCAGGGACTTGTGCCAAATCCATTGCTTTAGATGATGTTTCTTGCCTTTGTGATGCTTTTTTAATTGTCGAAGAGTTCTCTCGATCTCTGGATCGTAAGGTACGATTTCAAGATTATGAGAACGTCGTCCGTGCATGCACGTAGCAAGGGTACCTAGAAATAACCGAATATAACAAGTAAAATAAAACAAAGATAATAATAATGAACAATAATAATTGTAATAACTAACAAAATAATTAAAACGAGCTAAAAGGTTTAACAAAATAAAATAAAGAATTAAAACTAGTCCCCGGCAATGGCGCCAAAAACTTGTTGCGAAATTTAAAGTATAAAAGTTAAAGCCTAAGTTTTGATATGCTGGCAAGTGTACGAATCAAATAGTAGTATAGCAATATGCAAGCACATATGTCGAACCCACAGAGACTAGTTAATTCTATAATTCTTATTTAAGCCAAATCTCTAACTCCACCACAAATGCAATTTAAATAATCCAAGAAAATTTAAAATACTAAATAAAAACTAAAAATAAAGCAACAAAGAAAATACTAACGCAATAACAAGGTTGAAATTAATGAGAATAAAAATACTAGGGTTTATGATTTCACCATAGTTAATCCCTCTTAACTAGCTCTAGTCAATTAATTCTACTCTATTTTCCATTGTTGATGATCAACTCCCCTAAAGTATTCAGTGGCCATGGTATCTGGTGATACTAAAATTATTCAATAATGCAAATTCCTTATGGTATCTAGGTGAATTATCAACATATCAAATACATTAAGCTCTATGGAAGTTGTTGGGTGAAATCACACAAATCATAATCTATATGGTATCTATGATTAGGAATTTATGGTGTTGATGGTGGGAAGCTATATTCTAATTGGATATGATATCTACCACAATTAGCATCAAATTAATTTTAACATAATAGTGATCAAATATTTTATTTAAATCATCAATTAAGCACAACTCATCAAAACTCAACAATAAAAAACAATCATAAAATTCATATAACTAAAAATTAGTTAAGAGTTCATAACTAGGCTACATCACAACCCTAGTAAAAATAATTAGTTCCTCATGAAAATAAGAAATCTAATACACATAATTGGGAACATTGAAAAGAGAGAGAAGGAAATAAAAACCCAAATTATTAAGCACAATCTCTTCGAAGCTCTGCTCAAGGTCACGGCTGCACTCTGTCTTCTTTTTGTCAAAGTTTGCGGCTCTCTCCCTCTTCCACTCACTCTCGGCACTGCTTCTGTTTTTGTTATGTTGGAAAAATGCTTATAGTAAGTATTTTGAGGTACAATTTTAAGCATGGTCCACTTCGTGTTAGTGGTTGTTTTGAGTGATTCGGATACTCCTCCGTGAGTAGTTCGGAATGATATATTCATATGCTTAAAATGGTGCTTGGGTGAATGAGAAATTGTTGCTCAAAGTTCACCCATTGGTGTTGGAAAATAAGGAGAAATGAGCTTGTCCCACATGGGAAAGCTAATAGAGAGAAATTGTGTTTATATATGATTGCTCATATGTAGATGGGTAAATGTTATAAGGATAGAGGCTCTCTCTACGTGCGCACGCAGGGGGGTGCAAATCAAAATCCGAACAGGCCTGGCTCGTGTGCACCCGCGCGTCCTGCGTACACGAATGCCGGACCAAATTATACGGGCCCGGCCCAGCCAATTTTTGCAAGTCTCTTTATTTTTTCCAGCCTTTTGAAGTTCCATAACAGTTAAATTAATTCCATTAATTAACTTGGTGGTTACTTCAAAAGAAAGGCCTCACACTAATGTGATTTAATTGACATATTTATTTTCTTCAATAAAAGGCAGTGATTGTTTTCGTTTTAAGCTGAGGCTTTCGTTTTGTAAGAGAATATAGAACAAATTTTTGAGGTTTTCTTTTCTGTTTTGTTGAAAGAGTTCATACACTTCGTGGTTCGTTGAAAAGCGAGTTTGGTGGTGCCCATACTCGTTCGATTCCGTTGCATCCTGGGAAACAAACATCTCACGTTCTACTGCACCTTCGGTAGGGGACGAATTTGTTTTAAGGAGATTGTTGCCACATCAACAAGCCTCGGAATACTTAAGCTTTGGGTCTGACTACGTTTACTGGATCGGATCTGATTTGGTTACTGGATCGTCAGGGGCTGATTTCAGGGTCTACTCGTGTGGGTCTGCTCATCAGGGTCTGCTCGACATGGTCTGCTCATCAGGGTCTGCTCTCCTCATCAGGGTCTGCCCTCCTCATTAGGGTCTGCTCTCCTCATCAGAGTCTGGTCTGCTCTGCTCGTCAGGGTCTGCTCTGCTCGTTGTTGGGTCTAAATTAACTCATCAGGGTCTGAAGCTTTACATCAGAGGCTGAGATTGAGCCTGATTCGGATTTCCTTACTATTTTATTTTTTGTGTTGTGTTTTTACTGATTGTTCAAGTCTTTTGTAAGAACACAGTAACCTAATAACTGTAATACGTTATTTGTTCACGCACAACAGCCTTTGTTCACGCAGCCTCTGTCTTATCTTCACGCACAGCAGCCTCTGTCTTCTCTTCACGCACAGCAGCCTCTCTCCCTCAAGCAATGTGCAATTTCTCTCTGTTTTATTCTTGTCAAAGTGTGCGGCTGCTGCCCTGTTTTCAACTTTTTGCCTGGTTTTTTTATAATAAACAACTTAAACCTAATGCAATTCTCTTGGGCCCACGTCACTTTTTCTTCTTTTGCAATTGTTTTTTTACTTCTCATGCGGCAGTCAACTTCCCCTTTTCCTATTCGAATTTTTATTTCTTCTCTTCACCACATGCTTTCTTTAGAGGTGGGTAAAAAAACCGACCGAACGGAAGCAAACCGCAAACCGAACCAAACCGAATCGAATTTACAGTTTTTTTTCTAACAGTCTGGTGTGCGGTTCGGATTGGCCAACCCCAAACGGTTTATGGTTCGGTTCAGATGCTAAACCGAACCGCACCTGTTAAACCAAACCGAACCGTTATAATTAAAAAATTATATATTTTTATAAAAAAGATTTTCATTTTTCTTTTCATTTTACTTTATGTTTTCTTTTTATTAGTATGATAATACTTTTATTCTTAATTTTTTTGTTAATATATTTTTTTGTTAATACTTTTATTCTTAAATTTATTTGTTAATAATTATATTCTTAATTTTTTGTTTTATGGTTTATTCTTGAAAGTAAGCTGTTGGATTTGTCTCTTAATTAAAATGATGGTAGCATCATTATTCGAGATAATTTTTAAAAAATACAAGAATTAATTGTGCCTCATTTTTCAATCCTCTATTGAGTGCATGTGTTCTCTAGAGTCACAGCTTATACCGTAGCACTTCATACTATTTGTTCGCTAGACTAGTTTTTTTTGTCTTCACATAAGTGGATGGATTTTTTTTTAAGTAGAATAATCCGTAAACCGAACCGAACCAATCCGTAAACCGCTGGTTTAAAATTTTTCAATCCGAACCAATCCGTTATTTAATGGTTTGGTTTGAGAGGTAAAAAAACTGGACCGTAAAATATGATTTGGTTCGGTTTTTAGCAAAAATCGAACCAAATCGAACCGCGCCCACCCCTAACTTCCTTCCATATGCGATTTTTTACTTGATTTATTTATTTGCTTCCAATTTTGTTTACTCCTTCCCATATTAGGGTTTTTCCAATTTAAATGCCTTCTATTGTTATCTTTCCCGAATAATTCAAAACTTTCCTACATAAATAGAAAATAATAAATTAAGATAGAAATATGTAAAATAAAATATAAAATTAGCATAACATTAAATTAGAAGGTATTAAAATAATATGTAAATATATACTTATCAACACACATTAAAAGCTATGTTTGGATTGATGAAAGATGATGAAATGGAGTAGAATGATAGCTTGAGACCAACAATCTAGGCTCCTTTATAATTATTTCAAATTTCTTGATAATAGATTAAAAAACACTAGTTAGATAATACTCCCGAACTAACTCGAATTTAAGTCTGATTTTGACTTTCTATGTCGCCTCTGTCTTCCATAATTGCATCTGAATTGAATGGTTTAGCATCCCTTTTGGCTAATCAAGTTATACAAGGCAAAAACTAGGGTTGCTCCGCGCACAAGAGTATTAGCAATATCCTTCCGTCCATTGTTCCTCATCCATGATCAACAAAAAAACCTGGAACAATTGGGAGTTGTTAATGATACACCCATTGAAATAATGAAAAAAAATACTTGGACCCCCAATGTTTAGAGAAAATATATTAAATTATTGGAGTTAGTGATTAGAGAGTCAATTCGAATAATGTATTATACTATATATTTTCTTAATAAAATAACTATATTTCCATTTTAAACCTTGTTAATGGTAATTTATGTAATAATGCATAATAGATTGATAATATAAATATGCTGAGAATGACATCGACCTAAGAATAGTCATGTAGTAATATTGGACATTGGGTAGTCCGACATTTGGATAATATTACTATTATAAACTATTATTAAAATAAATATTACTAGTCGTTGGTTTTGAAATACGGTCCAATTCCTATAACCTAGAAGACTAGCACATGTTGTGTATTGGAATTGGAGTTTCAATGGTTTAACCTGATGTATCATGATTAAGGGAAGCTCGTATAGACATGCGGGTATTCGTCGGAGCGATTGGAAGTACACACCATCTGTTAGTATCCTAGATATGCCACGGGATCTTTAAGCGTGATTCGTGTGTGAAAATTACGAAAGAAAGTTGCGGAAAAACTTACATTGGTTGGTGGAAGTTCAAAACTTTTATGGATGTAGAAGAAGCTCTAAGCTTGTTTGTAGAGTTCCAAACTCTTGGGTGAGTTTCCCTATCACCTTTCTTTGACTCCCAAAGTGCTAGCTTTGTCCAAAAATTGAAACAAAATTTCTTGTCCAAGAAGAACAAGAATCGGCAATGGTGGGTTTTTGAGAGGAAAGAGAGATGTGAATAGTAGCTTTCAAAAAGTGTGTGTGCTGTGTGGAATAAATGCTTTATTTATAATGGCCAACTACTTCCATCACTTAATTGACATGTGATGTGAGTTGTGGGTCCCACCCAATTATTGAATTCCAAATTCAAGTTGGCTTACACAATACACTTTGGGATCGAGTTCGATTAATCCGATTAAACGAATTTTCCGTCGCGACTTAATTAAATCCAATTTAATTAAATAATAATGCCTAGCAAAATTATTACGAAAGTCGCTTATGAATTAATTCCAAATTAATTTGTTTGCTTGAATTTAAATCCAATTTTAGTTCCGTATTGAAATCCAATTTCAATTAATATATCAGATATATTATTTTAGCCCAATTAAATAAATTAAATAGTAAAATCCAATTTAACTATTAAATTTACTTTGCCGATTAATTCTAAATTAATCGCGTTCTCTCTTCTTCAGGAATTAATCCCAAATTAATTCATGACGCAATTAATCCCAGATTTATTCTTTCTCTGATAATTAATCCCAGATTAATTTTTCACTCTCTTAATTAATTCCCGATTAATTCTGTTCGAGTCAAATATCATCGGTGAATCTTTGGGAAGCGACCAAAGAGATTCCTGGATATGTTGGCAGTAAATACGGTTGTCGAACTATCCGACACGTGCGTACCCGGTACCATATTTTTTCCGATTTATAAGACATGGTTGGCTTCTAGCAAAGTACCGTGCCTACCCAATTCTCCAGAAATATATTCAACATGGAATATATATAATCTGTATTAGGCGTAGTATACAATGTATTGCGTATTACGATCCAGCATCAGATGTCACATGCTAGGTCTGGGGCTGAAATTGTGTCTGCCCCGTACGAAGCATATATCAGATCACTAGTAACTAGTCTCTTTAATCGGATAATCATGACCTAGTCATACTGTCCCGATAGCTGCAACATTTGAGAGTACTAGTTATGTATCCATGCGTGATCATCATCTCCATATGGCTGAAGTGATACTTCCATCTTGACATCACACCCAATACACTACGATTCTCAGTAAACCCAGAAGAGGCGTACACAGAACCTGTTAAAGCCCCGGACGACCAAAACTAAAGCGTACTGATTGTCGCAAGTATTAGCGATGCAAGTCTCAGGTTAAGACCAAATACACCTACCCTGATTCGGATTCCCATAGACACATAGTCATACTACCAATGAGATTTCGAAGGGTCTATCTAGAGCGAAGCTGTTCCCGATCCAATGGCTAACAGAACCTCTTATCGCACTTGCATAGGTATCCTATACTTAAATATATGAGAACTATGTAGTTAAGCTTCAATAACGCGCACAAGTGCAATACTAGTCTATTCCACATTATCGATGTACAGTCTCGATAATACTATGACTAGGGATATTTAATGATTAAATATTTCGTGGATTGATATTGTCTCATATCTTATTAATCCGGTACTAATCATAGGGACTTTTATCATTTATATATCCAAGTAATCCAATTACAAATGATAAAAGAGCAATTTCCTTTGTCACATAGTTAATTTGTACAAAGAACACCATTTCTTTTACAAATAGTGATGCTATGGGTCATAATTGTCTAACAATCTCCCACTTGGCCTATAGCCAATCACTCAAATGTCCAACACCTGAACTATGTATGGGTCGCTCATGCTTTTGCTGAGATATCGCTTTCGTCAGCGGATCTGCAAGGCTATTATCATCTGAAAAGATCTTTTCGATCTTGACATCGCCACGATGTATGATCTGACGAATCAGATGAAACCATTGAAGTACATTGTGGGAACACAGAAACTGGGCGACGCATGCTGTCCCGGGCTCGCGGCCCGGTCGGGAGTACGGAGTAGCCACGGGGGACTAAACCGGAGAATAATGGAGTCGCCACCCGGTGTGAACCGGGACAAATATTTAAGGCCGCACTCACCCCTCGCAAGGGAAGACCTTAAACCGTTGGGTTCGGAATGGTCCCTTACTTATGCCACTTGTAATGAAAGGATTTATATGATAATTTAATCAAGCTTAAGTAACACTTATTTCTGAGAATATCATGCTTCTAAATCTACATACATACATCAACAAGTTCATCTAAATTTATATGTAACACATATTCGAATTTGCATACAGCCTATTTGCATGTAATCTATGTCTCAATTTGCATACATAAGGTTTATCATACGGCAAGCATGAACGCATTGATGGACACAGAAGCGCAAACAAATAGCATTCTTACTAGCATGCATATTAAGAAAAGATATTAAAGCGCATAACAGAAATAGACAACTAGAGAGGTAATACAAATGCATAACGTAAAAAAAGGGGAACTATGTGCTAAGATGGACATGTCGTAATGTGATGCAAGAGGATCTATTTACCGTGGGCGTTCGTGCAGCGTTCGTAGACGCGTTCGAACGATAAACAGAAGGTTCTCGTTCGAGTAGCGTTCGTAAATGCGTTCGAACGGAAATGAAACAGAATGCACACGTTCGTATGGCGTTCGTTAACGCGTTCGAACAGAAATGAAACAGAATGCTCACGTTTGAATGGCATTTGTGAACACGTTCGAACAGAAATGAAACAGAATACTCGCGTTCGTATGGCGTTCGTGAACTCGTTCGAACAAAATGGGACCTGATGCATGATAAGGCAAAATACTTGCGCGTTCGAGTTGCGTTCGTAAACGCGTTCGAACGAGAACAGACCTGATGCATGAAATGGGACGCAATACATAAATGGCGAATAGTACAATGCGAGGCGCGACAAGCATCGTGGTAAAGGGCTTTAACCCCTCCCCCTAGGGGATCTTTCATTCCACTTGCTAAGCCCATGTGCTCGATCACATCATGCATGCAAACATAAAGACAATCATATCAACCAAGTATGCCCGATTGAACACATCTTACATCTAACCGAACACACATCAACCGGCACGGCAAAGCATCGTGGTAAAGGGCTTTAACCCCTCCCCATAGGGGATCTTTCATTCCACTCACTAAGCCCATGCACTCGATTGAATCATGCATGTCAAGATTAAAGCGATAACATCAAACTTGGTGGTCCGATTGAACGTATCTTGCATTCAACCGAACACACATCAACCGGCATGGCATAGCATCGTGGTAACGGGCTTTAACCCCTCCCCATAGGGGATCTTTCATTCCACTTACTAAGCCCATGCGCTCGATTGAGTCATGCATACAGAGAATTAAACGCAATAATGTCAAACTTAGTATGCCCGATTGAACGTATCTTGCATTCAACTGACACACATCAACCGGCGTGGCAAAGCATCGTGGTAAAGGGCTTTAAACCCCTCCCCATAGGGGATCTTTCATTCCACTTACTAAGCCCATGCGCTCGATTGAATCTTGCATACATAAGCAACATGCAAAATTCAAATGACGAAAAGTAAATAAACCAAAGCAACACAAAACAAAAGAGAGTGCCGTTTACTCAAGCGGTACGTGGAGTTGTGTCCCGAGTACAGATCATATTACCGTCCATTCGGAATCGACTATGAAATTTATGTCCGGGTTTCCATCCGATATACCGCGAGAGTTGACACATCTCTCATTTTATTCCACAGCCACAACATACAACATCTCACAATCCATGCATATTCATCTACTCAAGGGCCACAACATGCATTTCAACATGACAATCATGCAAGCAATATTTAATAAATAGTACAAAAAGTGAGTGTGAAAGATACCCTCAGGTCTAACCTTTTTGCCAACTTTCAGGCTTGGGTTTCACGGACGTCGGAAGGGTACAGCTCCTCAACTTCTCCGGTTCACTGGTTTAGCGTCCTAGCTCACCGCTTTGCTGTTTTGCTTGCGGTTTGAACTCCGTTCTGCTACTGTTCGACCTCTGTTTTGCTGCTCACTGTTCAGGTCACATGTTTGACGTTTTAACGGACTATTCTAAGTCTTTGTGTGGGTTCTTAGTGCAGTCTTGTGTGATTATTTTAAATATTATGAATGCAGTTTTTTATATTACTGTTTTTAAGTTTTTTAGGGACTGTATGGGGCTGTGATTTTCGGTACTTGTGAGGACTGTTTTGGGGCTATATTTTTCGGTGATCGAAGGTGTTTATGGGGGTGTAATTTTCGGTAATGTGTGGAGGCTTAGGGGGCTGCTATTTTCGGTTATGGAGTGGAGAAGATTTGTGAGGTTTATGGACGTGTAGGGCTGATTGGTTTGTGAAGGTGCTTTTAATGTGAAGGCTTGGGGTTATTTCCTTTTCTCTTGTGAGTTGTGTGAGTTGTGTGTATATTATGTGTATGAGCTAGGGGTTGGAAATTCTTTTTTTCTTTTATCTTGTGATGGGCGTGAACTAGGAGTGGGATGGCTTTGGTTAGGGGTTGTTTATATAGAGAAGGGTTAGGGCTTCACCTTGTCTCACAAGGAAGGGATTTGGCATTAAAAGGAGGATTTGATTTGGTGTTGAGCAAGAAAAGTCAAAGATTGAGGGGGGAAAAATCTTGGCTAGATTAGGAATACAAAATATTTAATTTGTTATGATTGATTTTATTAGGCATGACATCTTTTTAATTTAGTATGTGATTTGTTTAGTTAGGAAGTTAATATATTTGATTTATCTTCATTAGGTATGATTATATTTTGTGTTTTATTTAATTGGTAAATGGTTTAGATATTTTATTTAATATTTAATGTTTAATTTAATTAAATTGGGATGTGTTTTATGGGCTTTGGGGAGCTAAATGGGCTGGGGTGCGAGGCTAGCAGCAAAACCAGAAACACCGACGCCATTCGAACGCTACACGAACGTCCGCAATCTGCCTGACGTTCGAACAAAGTAACGAACGCAGCACTAACGAAGACAGTGAACTTGTGAGATGAACTTGATGACGTACTTATTCTGAATTTCCCCTTCCGACCTCCGTTTCCCGCAATATCCTTAGCTAAAAAGGTAGTGCCTCCAATTGAGACTCATCATCGGGTTTCACATGCAAATGCAATGCCTACAGTCGCCCCCACTTTTATGGGACTTGTGCAGTGTGTGACTTTAAACAATCCTATCAAAGCTATGCAATGCATTTTCACTTACCTGGCTCGTCTGATGCCTCGAGCTGAGTTGGTGCTGCAAGTGGACCTCGATCCTGGGACGCATCCCAATAACTGCAACCGACAATGGGGGCACCTCGACCCTGGGCATCTCAACCCAACACCGCTGACAATAGGGACCTCACCCTCGAACTGATGATGTAGTGGGCACCTCGACCCTGGGCACCTCGACCCGGAACTACAACTGACAACGGGGGCACCTCGACCCTGGGCACCTCGCCACCACACCGCTGACAATAGGGACCTCGCCCTCGAACTGATGATGTAGTGGGTACCTCGACCCTGGGCACCTCGACCGGAACTACCCGACACGGGGGCACCTCGACCCACACCGCTGACAATAGGGACCTCGCCCTCGAACAGATGATGTAGTGGGCACTTCGACCCTGGGCACCTCGACCCGGAACTACAACTGACAACGGGGCCTCACCCTCAGCTGATATGGGCCTCGCCCACAAGCCGACATAATATGGGCCTCGCCCCTTTGGGACTCATCCCCAAAGACTGAAATTACGTTGACGCTGCTTGGCTCATTTCTACCGCTTTCTCCTTTCTTCGAACCTGCGAACACAAAAAAAAAACAAACACGAAGAGAATGCAATGTTACGTGTATGCATGAATGATTTTCTGATTCCGTTGGGTTAGGTCTTCTGCCAATTCCCGTAGTGACTGCTCGGTCTTCTCTCCCTCAGGCAAAGTATTGCTTTAATCTGTCTACGTTGATCGGTTCGGTGAACTCGTTTCCCTCCAAATCTGATAGCTTCACTGCTCCATTTCCCATTACCTTCTGCACTATGTAAGGTCCTTCCCAGTTAGGTCTGAATTTTCCTCTTGGATCTGTCGTCGACGGCCTCGACTGCTTAAGTACCATATCACCCTTTCTGATCTTGGTGGGACGTACTTTCTTGTTGAATGCCGGGCTAGTCTCTTCTGATACAACTGCATGTGATACAAAGACTTCGTTCTCTTCTCATCCAATAGTGCTAACTGATCAAACCTCTGTGCGGCCCAATCCTGTTCCGGTAATTCTGCCTCTGTTAATACCCTCATAGACTGTATCTCCACTTCTACCGGCAATACTGCTTCCATTCCATAGACCAAAGAGTAAGGTGTGGCCCTGTTGCTGTCCTTACTGATGTTCTGTACCCCCACAGAGCATATGGTAGTTTCTCGGCCCAATCTCTGCAATTTTCTGTCATCTTGGCTAAAATTATCTTTATAGTCTTGTTGGCTGCCTCAACTGCCCCATTTGCCTGCGGCCTGTATGGTGATGACTTGTGGTGGCCTATCCCGTACCTCTGTAACATTGCCTTCGTCTCTCCTTGAAACTGGACCCCGTTGTCTGTCACTACATGATGCGGCATACCATACCGACAAATGAGGTTCCGAGCTGTAAACTTTGCCATCTGCTTTGCTGTAACATTACGGAATGATTCGGCTTCCACCCACTTCGAGAAGTAATCTACTGCCACTACTATGAAGCGATGCCCATTTGACGCATTCGGTCGAATTTCTCCAATCATATCAATTCCCCATGCTGAGAAAGGCCACGGCTCTGATAGCCCGTGTAACTCTGTGTGCGGTAAGTGATTCAAATTACCATGTGCTTGACAATCGTGACAGTGCTTTACCATCTTCGCGCAGTCTGTTTCCATGGTTGACCAATAAAAACCTTGTCTCAATATCTTGGGACAGATTCAACCCGTTCATGTGCGGACCACATACCCCGGCGTGTATTTCTTCCATTACATGTTGAGCTTCTTCTTTTCTCAAACACTTCAACTGGATACCGTTTGCCTGCCTCTTGTACAGTTCCCCTTTCAAAATCACATACTGGGAAGCCAACTTCTGAATGACTATTCTGTCTTTTCTGCCTGCCCCTTCCGGAGTTCACCATGTTCCAGATACCTCTGAATGTCATAATAACAAGGTTTACCGTCGTCGACCTCAACTCCCAGAATTCTTTCTATCTCATAAACAGGTCTGCTCGCTGTTGTCAGTATCAACGGTCTCATCACTAACTTTTCTGGATTTTCCCAAGTTGCTGCAAGTGTAGCCAATACATCTGCCATCTGATTCTCTTCTCTCGGTAAATGCTGAAACTTACACTCGGGGATAACCTGTGCCAACTTTCTGAGGTGAAAAAGGTAAGGTTTCAACCGTTCTTCTTTCAATTCCCATTCTCCTCGCATCTGCTGGACTACCAACATAGAATCTCCGTAGACTTCCACACTCCCGGCCTTCAAGGCTATCAATGCTGTCAAACCAAAAGCACATGCTTCATACTCGGCCATGTTATTAGTCACTCTGAATGTCAACCTCTTGGCCAAAGGCAAAGTCTCCCCTTCGGGGGTCACTATCACGATTCCAATTCCAGCTCCCTTGTAATTTACTGCTCCGTCGAAATACATCTTCCATCTCTGAACTGTTATTGCTTGGACCTCTTCATCTGGAAATTCAAACTTATACTGATCCCCCTCAACAGGTTGCATTGCCAGAAACTCTGCTACTTGCTCGCCCTTTGATCACTTTGGAGGTGAGATATTCAATGTCAAACTCTGTCAGCAATACCAACACAACTGCCCAACTTTCCCACTAGCGAAGGTACCGAATGAAGATATTTCAGAGGATTTTCCTTGGCCACTATCTGGATCTTGTATGACTGGAAATAATGCCGCAATTTTCTGGAAGCCCATACCACTGCAAGACAGATCTTCTCAACTTCTGATACTGAGCCTCATACGGGAGCATCTTCTTACTCAGATAGTAAACTGCATGTTCTCTACCCCTGTCTCATCTGCCTGTACCATCATTGCCCCTAGTGCTTCTGATTCTATAGCCAAATACAATACCAAAGGTCTGCCCGGTCTCGGAGGTTTCAATACAGGAGGCTTTACCAAGTACTCTCTGATCTTGTCGAAGGCTGTCTGACACATTGTTCATTCCATCTCACTGGCTGATCTTTTCTCACAGTTTGAAGATAGGCTCACATACTGATGTCAACTTGGCAATGAACCGACTGATGTACTGAATCTTTCCCAAGAATGCTCTGACTTCTTGTTCTGTCTTTGGTGCAGGCATTTCTGTGATTGCCTTGATCTTCTCGGAGTCTACCTCTATTCCGCCCATTCCTACTGTATGACCAAGCAATTTTCCTTATGTCACCCCAAACACACATTTCTTGGGATTAAGCCGCAGGTTATATCTGTCAACTCTCTGAAGGAACCTTTCCAGTGCTTCAATATGCCCAACTCTCGTCTCTGATTTTACCATCATGTCATCCACATACACCTCAATCTCTTTGTGCATCAAGTCATGGAAAAGTGTAGTGGCCATCCGTTGATAAGTAGCTCCCGCATTCTTAAGTCCAAACGGCATAACCTTGTAACAATAAGTACCCGACTCGGTAACAAATGCAGTCTTGTGTTTCATCCTCAGCCATGAGAACCTGATTGTAACCTGAAAATCCATCTGCAAATGAATACATAGCAGATAAAGCCGCACTATCAACCAGAACATCTATATGCGGCAGAGGAAAATCATCTTTCGGACAAGCCTTGTTGAGATCTCTGTAGTCTACACACATTCTGACCCTCCCATCTTTCTTTGGTACCACCGGCACTATATTAGCCAACCACTCTGGATATTTTACTACTTCCAGGAACCCCACATCTATCTGTTTCTTAACTTCCTCTCTGACTTTCTCAGCCCATTCTGGTCTCATCCGTCGGAGTTTCGTTTTTACTACTGGCCTCATATTCAGATAAGTTGGTATCGTGTGCTGGGCAATGTTTCTGTCTACCCCAGGCATGTCCTCATAGGACCAAGTAAACACTTTGGCATATCTGACCAATACTTCTTCTATTTTTTCCCTCTCTTCAGAGGTAACTTCACTTGCAATCAGAATTTCCTTGGGGTTCTCAAGCGTACCCAAGTTAAATGCAGTAGTTCTGCTGGCCGAACTGATATCAAATATGCTTGATTCGTGCAGAGTAAATGGAAATGACTCAGGCAAGTAAGCAAAAGAAATGTCTTTATTATTGGATAATGCGGAAGTACATTCAAACAAATCAGGAATGTAAATGTCTTCATCATCTATAGACACTTCTTCTCTGCAATCAGGTTTTCCTCAGGCTTTTCATCCATCTCCCAGAGTCAGGCTCTCCAACTTCATCAACTATTCTTCCCATTCTCCGCTTCACAGCTTCTTTAATCAGCGGTTTCTCACCCAACAAATCCTGGAAGATCTCAAATCCAGGTACCACAATCCCATTAACTTCCACAGGTTCTGGCTCCCCCTAATATCCTGAAGCTCTCACAAAACATTCCATCAGTTTCAGGCCCTTTTTCTTGACCTTTGGCTTTTCTTCATCAGACTTATACCCCAAACCTTTCCGAGTGGTCTGTCCTCTGAAATCTGGCAACTTTGAACCTTCACCCGGTTCAAACTTCATTTTTCTCATGATCCTAGCCACCCTAGGATCCACCCATTCCTCAAAAGTAGCTGACACCTGAAACCTTGTGAAAGGTTGTATCTCCAAGGCAGCCACGACATTATCTACCTCAGCCCGGATAGTAACAACTTCTCCCTCATACGGGAACTTGATCATCTGATGCAAAGTGGAAGGCACGCCCCCAAGTTTGTGAAACCAAGGCCTTCCCAACAATAAGGCAAAAGTGGCTGGGATGTCCAGCACTGTAAACTCGACTTCATCTTCAATAGGGCCTACCTTGACCATAGCCACAAAGGTACCCTCAACTCCCCTTTTACTGTCATCATAAGCCTTAATAGTCATACTGGAGGGGTCCAAGTCTGTTGCTTTCATACCCAATCTTGCCATAATTTTCAACGGACACACATTGATGGACGAACCGTCATCCACCATCACACATGAAGTTTTCTTGCCCCTCACTTCGGCCCTGATAAATAGAGGCCTATTATGATTTCTCCCTTCCGGCGGGAGTTCATCCTCAGGAAAAGATATCTGCAAAGCTTCTTTCTGAACTGACCCAACAAACATTGCAGGGTTGGCGTCTTCCGGTACCACAATTTTGCTCAAGGCCTCAACCATGGCCTGCCTATGCTCTCGAGAAGTACATAACAGTTCCCAGATACTCACTTGTGCTCTAGTCTTCCTCAATTGCTTCAACACTATATCCCCCTCAGTATTTTCTGCAGTCTCAACCACTTCCCTACCATCTGTCAAAACTTCCTTACCCTTTTCTGCCATATCGTTGTAAAAGCGACCGCTACGCGTCATTCCCCTTACTTCTTCTCATCACTGCTAGAGAAATCAAGCCAAATCTTTTCCCCTGCTCTGTCTCATCTTCACTAGTACTATCCCAGATTCCAAGGCAAAAGGCTTGAGGGTGGAAGGATTTTAGGACAAGGTCTTCTGGGAGGCCAGAATTGATCACATAGGCTGGTGGTGGTACGGCGCGGTAATTGGGTAAGGGGTTTCTGTGTGTATCAGGCTGTTCTGTTTCTGGGTTAGGTATTTTCTTGGAGTCTATCAGGTCTTGGATTTCATGGCGGAGTCGGGCGCAATTGTCAGTGTCATGGCCCTTTTGTTGGTGAAAGTGACAGTAAAGGCTTAGGTTATAATGTGATGGTAGGGGATTGGGTAATGGTTTGGCTTCCAAGGGTTTTAAGAGCCATTGCCTCTTCAGTTTCTCTAGCACCTTGGACAGGGGCCTTCCCAAGTTGGAAAACTGCCGGTTCCGGATAGCGGCAATCTCAGCAGAAACGGGCTTTGCTCCCGATGTTCCCCCAATGGGCCTCCTGTTCAGACCATAGAATTTTCTATTCTCGGCCT
This sequence comes from Zanthoxylum bungeanum, assembly GCA_019454045.1. Taxonomy (NCBI): domain Eukaryota; kingdom Viridiplantae; phylum Streptophyta; class Magnoliopsida; order Sapindales; family Rutaceae; genus Zanthoxylum; species Zanthoxylum bungeanum. The sequence continues at coordinate 65,114 of SKCR01019426.1, read as the reverse complement.
CTTCTTCCTCAATATCCATGACAGTTTCCCTCAACTGCCGAAAATCAGCAATCATGGAGGTCATCCTCCTCAACTTGCTGTAGATGGAGGGTTTGGTGCCCTTGATGATCATTTTAATATGTCCTTCTCCGAGGGCCTAGTCTGCATTTTCAATAACTGACCCCTCCACCGGTCCACATACTCCTTAAAAATCTCTTCCGCTTTCTGCTTAACATTCTCTAGATCACGGAGTGACAGATCAATCTCTAGTTCAGTGACATACTGCTTCAGGAAAGCATCAGCCAACTCCCTCCATCTTCTTCCTTCTTTTCTTCTCCAAACTGTGGTACCACACCACGGGAGCTCCCTCGAGCGATATTCCAAACATTTTCTGCACTTGCGCTGAGACAGGCCAACTGAACTCATGACTGATACAAACTGTCGGAGATGCACCCTTGGATCCCCATTCCCGTTAAACTTAGCCATATCAGGCATCTTGAACTGTGCTGGCAACTGTTCCTCGAAAGTCAGTGTGTCATAATCCAGCAGATCCTCATTCTTACCCCTCATCTTGCGGGTAACCGACTCAACCTGATCCCGAAGTTTCTGTAACTCTGCCTGAGACCCAGATACTCTGCCTGCTGCATACTCTGCCATATCATCATCAAAATGGGGGTATCATCCCCCAATCTGTTCGGAGATTCCTCTTGCCTCACATCCCCAGAATTAACCCCGGCACGAGACCCAGCTATACCAGCCATAGCAGTAGTCAAAGCTTGCAACTGTTCAGTGACCTTGGCGAGACCGTTCTCTAACTGATCCATACGGGACACCTCATTATCGGATTCACTCATACTTGTTCTTTTAGTGAGTCTTGTCCATTCTCTAACCCAAACGTATCTATGATGTCTTTTTGAGACATAGATGGTGTTAACATGATATATGTATGTATGAGGTGCATGAGATGCATGTAACATATATAACATACTCAATCAATTAAACTCTCAAACAAATCGGCCCGTTATCATTTTAGAATCTTTCTGGCTAATTGTCATAGGAGTGAACCCATCCCAGTTTAAATGGCCCAATGAGTTCACATCTCATGACAAAGTGCCCGACTAAACCCAAATGGTAACATTTCGAACACAATCACAAAGTGGCCCATCAATCACTTAGAAGCCTTTGGCCCAATAGTCATGAAATACGTTCTTGTCCCAGTTTAAATGGCCCAACAACCCATATCCCATGACAAATGGTCCAAATGGATTCAAACGATGATGTTCCCAAACACAAGCATGGAAGAAAGATGATGCAAACATGACATAATAATTTCTACATAATGGCCCATCAACATTTCAGAAGGTTTGGCCTAATAGTCATAAGGTACGAACTCGCCCCAGTTTAAATGGCCCAGCAAGTTCGCATTTCTGACAGTGGTCCAACTGCATCCAAATGAGGATGGTCCACTAGCACATACTCGAGGAAATAATTGTTACTTTAACCATACAAACCCGGTCTATGGGTGGGTTCACAAGAGTATAGACAAAGGCTCTCACCGGTGAAGGATGGCCCATAATTAGGTCTCCCCACTCAAGGGTTCGAGCAACCAAGTGAGCGCACCCTTTTTATACACTAAGGTATGTGCCAATGAGCTATGGTGTGTGACAGACTGTCAAATGGATTTCCCGTTGTAGATTTCCCAGAGGGAAGGTGGAGTAGGCTCACTTAAATACCCAAGCCTCTTAGGCTCTTATCGCTTGGTGTCAGGAATAAACAACGAGTCCTCCAAATTAGTCCATCACAATAGGCTATGAGTAGATGGCTATCTAGGTGCCTTCACAGCTTTTCCTTCTAGAAAGGTAGTGAATGAAGGAAGACACCAAACCATTACCTAGCCTTAAAATGCCTTTGATTAAACCCTCACTTTATCCACTATAGACACGGTCAATTAAAACATAAATCCAAACATCACAAGACAATATTTCGGGCCGATTCTCTATCCCCAGTGGAGTCGCCAGACTGTGGGAACACAGAAACTGGGCGACGCATGCTGTCCCGGGCTCGCGGCCCAGTCGGGAGTACGGAGTAGCCGCGGGGACTAAACCGGAGAATAATGGAGTCGCCACCCGGTGTGAACCGGGACAAATATTTAAGGTCGCACTCACCCCTCGCAAGGGAAGACCTTAAACTGTTGGGTTCGGAATGGTCCCTTACTTATGCCACTTGTAATGAAAGGATTTATATGATAACTTAATCATGCTTAAGTACACTTATTTCTGAGAATATCATGCTTCTAAATCTACATACATACATCAACAAGTTCATCTAAATTTATATGTAACACATATTCGAATTTGCATACAGCCTATTTGCATGTAATCTATGTCTCAATTTGCATACATAAGGTTTATCATACGGCAAGCATGAACGTATTGATGGACACAGAAGCGCAAACAAATAGCATTCTTACTAGCATGCATATTAAGAAAAGATATTTAAGCGCATAACAGAAATAGACAACTAGAGAGGTAATACAAATGCATAACGTAAAAAAGGGGGAACTATGTGCTAAGATGGACATGTCGTAATGTGATGCAAGAGGATCTGTTTACCGTGGGCGTTCGTGCAGCGCGTCGTAGACGCGTTCGAATAGTAAACAGAAGGTTCTCGTTCGAGTAGCGTTCGTAAATGCGTTCGAACGGAAATGAAACAGAATGCACACGTTCGTATGGCGTTCGTTAACGCGTTCGAACAGAAATGAAACAGAATGCTCACATTCGTATGGTATTTGTGAACGTGTTCGAACAGAAATGAAACAGAATACTCGCATTCGTATGGCGTTCGTGAACGCGTTCGAACAAAATGGGACCTGATGCATGATAAGGCAAAATGCTTGCGCGTTCGAGTTGCGTTCGTAAACGCGTTCGAACGAGAACAGACCTGATGCATGAAATGGGACGCAATACATAAATAGCGAATAGTACAATGCGAGGCGCAGCAAAGCATCGTGGTAAAGGGCTTTAACCCTCCCGCTAGGGGATCTTTCATTCCACTTGCTAAGCCCATGCGCTCGATCACATCATACATGCAAACATAAAGACAATCATATCAAACCAAGTATGCCCGATTGAACACATCTTACATCCAACCGAACACACATCAACCGGCGTGGCAAAGCATCATGGTAAAGGGCTTTAACCCCTCCCCATAAGGGATCTTTCATTCCACTTACTAAGCCCATGCGCTCGATTGAATCATGCATGTCAAGAATTAAAAGCGATAACATCAAACTTGGTGTGTCCGATTGAACGTATCTTGCATTCAACCGAACACACATCAACCGCCACGGCATAGCATCGTGGTAACGGGCTTTAACCCCTCCCCATAGGGGATCTTTCATTCCACTTACTAAGCCCATGCGCTCGATTGAGTCATGCATACAGAGAATTAAACGCAATAATGTCAAACTTAGTATGCCCGATTGAACGTATCTTGCATTCAACCGAACACACATCAACCGGCGCGGCAAAGCATCGTAGTAAAGGGCTTTAAACCCCTCCCCATAGGGGATCTTTCATTCCACTTACTAAGCCCATGCGCTCGATTGAATCATGCATACATAAGCAACATGCAAAATTCAAATGACGAAAAGTAAATAAACCAAAGCAACACAAAACAAAAAGAGAGTGCCGTTTACTCAAGCGGTACGTGGAGTTGTGTCCCGAGTACAGATCATATTACCGTCCATTCGGAATCGGCTATGAAATTTATGTCCGGGTTTCCATCGATATACCGCGAGAGTTGACACATCTCTCATTTTATTCCACAGCCACAACATACAACATCTCACAGTCCATGCATATTCATCTACTCAAGGGCCACAACATGCATTTCAACATGACAATCATGCAAGCAATATTTAATAAATAGTACAAAAAGTGAGTGTGAAAGATACCCTCAGGTCTAACCTTTTTGCCAACTTTCAGGCTTGCATTTCACGGACGTCGGAAGGGTACAGCTCCTCAACTTCTCCGGTTCACTGGTTTAGCGTCCTAGCTCACCGCTTTGCTGTTTTACTTGCGGTTTGAACTCCGTTCTGCTACTGTTCGACCTCTGTTTTGCTGCTCACTGTTCAGGTCACCTGTTTGACGTTTTAACGGACTGTTCCAAGTCTTTGTGTGTTTTTAGTGTAGTCTTGTGTGATTATTTTAAGGATTATGAATGCAGTTTTTTATATTACTGTTTTTAAGTTTTTTAGGGACTGTATGAGGCTGTGATTTTTGGTACTTGTGAGGACTGTTTTGGGGCTATATTTTTCGGTGATCTAAGGTGTTTATGGGGGTGTAATTTTCGGTAATGTGTGGAGGCTTAGGGGGCTGCTATTTTCGGTTATGGAGTGGAGAAGATTGTGAGGTTTATGGACGTGTAGGGCTGATTGGTTTGTGAAGGTGCTTTTAATGTGAAGGCTTGGGGTTATTTCCTTTTCTCTTGTGAGTTGTGTGAGTTGTGTGTATATTATGTGTATGAGCTAGGGGTTGGAAATTCTTTTCTTCTTTTATTTCTTGTGATGGGCGTGAACTAGGAGTGGGATGGCTTTGGTTAGGGGTTGTTTATATAGAGAAGGGTTAGGGCTTCACCTTGTCTCACAAGGAAGGGATTTGGCATTAAAATGAGGATTTGATTTGGTGTTGAGCAAGGAAATTCAAAGATTGAGGGGGGAAAAATCTTGGCTAGATTAGGAATACAAAATATTTAATTTGTTATGATTGATTTTAATTAGGCATGACATCTTTTTAATTTAGTATGTGATTTTTTTTAGTTAGGAAGTTAATATATTTGATTTATCTTCATTAGGTATGATTATATTTTGTGTTTTATTTAATTGGTAAATGGTTTAGATATTTTATTTAATATTTAATGTTTAATTTAATTAAACTGGGATGTGTTTTATGGGCTTTGGGGAGCTAAATGGGCTGGGGTGCGAGGCTAGCAGCAAAACCAGAACAACCGACGCCGTTCGAACGCCAATTCGAACGCACACACCCAGAACGTCCGCAATCTGCCTGACGTTCGAACGAAGTAACGAACGCAGCACTAACGAAGACAGTGAACTTGTGAGATGAACTTGATGACGTACGTATTCTGAATTTCCCCTTCCGACCTCCGTTTCCCGCAATATCCTTAGCTAAAAAGGTAGTGCCTCCAATTGAGACTCATCATCGGGTTTCACATGCAAAATGCAATGCCTACATACATACTTGGATAATTGATGAGACCGTAATTCCTTAGCCTGTGCTGTAGCCTAGCTCAGTTGCTAACAGAACTACTCCTAATCCAATTAGGAATTTTATAGATCCAAAATGCTTCTTCTTGCTGCCTCAGCCGCATCAATGTATTCCGCTTTTGTTGTTGAATCAGCAACAATATCTTTCTTGGAAGATTTCCAGCTCACTGTTATGTTGTTCAAACAAAATATGTACCCTTATTGCGACTTACAGTCGTCTTTATCGTTTTAGAAACTTACAACGGTGAACCCAGTCACCTCATGTTCTCCATCTCCATAAATTAAGAAAGCATCCTTAGTTCCTCTAAGATACTTAAGGATGTCTTTAACATCAATCCAGTGACCATCACCTAGATCGACCTGAAAGTGACCGCAGATGCTCAAAGCATATGAGATACCAGGTCCCGTACATGTTTGTCAATGTACGAGTTCTTGGAGAGTGCCAACAACTTTTAGATCTATCCCAGTAGATCGTTATTCCTAGAATAAAGTTTACCTCTCCCAAGAATTTCATGGAGAATTTTAATGAAAGCCAAGCTTTCACCGATTTAAATATGGGAATGTCATTGCTAATAAACAATACATCATCAACGTATAGGACAATCACTGTCAGTGCGCTCCCACTAACCATCTTATATACACAAGAATCATCATCATTTTGAATGAAACCATATACCATTATGATCTCATCAAAATGTTGGTTCCAAGAACGCGATGCTTGCTTCAATCCATAAATGGATCGATTTAACTTGCAAACCTAGTTTACATATTTTGGCGCGACAAAATCGTCAGGCTGTTATATAAAACATCCTCCAAAATGTTTCCGTTAAGGAAAGCGGTTTTGACGTCCAGCTGCCATATTTCATAATCGAAATATGCAGCATTAGCAAATATTATCCGAATAGATTTAATCATGGCAACAAGTGAAAAAGTTTAGTCGTAATCGACACCATATTGATAACGATAACCTTTCGATACAAGCCTAGATTTGTACATTTGTATGTTGCCATCCATGTTTGTCTTCACCATGAAGAACCATTTTCTACCAATAGGCACAATGCCTTCTGGTACATCAACCAGTGTCCAAACTTGGTTGTATACATGGAATCCATTTCGGACTTCATGGCACCTTGCCATAAAGTGGAGTAGATACCTTGTATCGCTTCCACATACGTAACCGGCTAGATTAATATCTTCATGAGGTGAGATCAGAAATCCATACCTCTTAGGTTGTTTTCTGACTCTCTCCGGCCTACGCGGTTCTTGTGTATTAGAAGATTGTGGAACAGTGTCATCCCTGATGAATTGTTCGTGTTCCGTGAGGGGATCGGTGCCAAAAACAATATCACTCTGAATTTCATCGAGTTATACTTTCCTCCCACTTACCACTGTATTTAGGAATTCCTCTAAGGAAAACCGCATGAAGAGCAACAAATATTTTTTTTCTCTTGTGGGTTGTGGAAATTGGTTTTCCTAGGATAACCAATTACAAATAGGCACTTATCCAATTTGGGTTCTAGTTTGGTAACATCCAAACGTTCAATTATATGCCCAGCATCCCCAAATCTTCGGGAATGAGAAACCCGGTTTCTTTCCTGTCCAAATTTCATATGGGGTCTGTCCAACAGACTTTGTCGGAACCTTATTCAAAATAAGTATAGCACAGTTCAATGCGTATCCCCTGAAGGAAATTAGTAGCTCAGTGCGACTCATTATTGACCTTACCATGTCCAACAAAGTTCAATTTCTCCGTTCAGACACACCACTCAATTGAGGTGTTCCGGGAGGAGTCCACTGTAAATGGATACTATACCCTTTCAAGTAATCGAGAAACTCATTGCTCAAGTATTTTCCACCACGGTCCAACCGTAATGTTTTAATACTTTTGCTAGTCTGTTTTTCTCTACTTCGTGTCGAAACTCTTTGAATTTATCAAATGTTTCCAACTTGTGTTTCATAAGACACACATAATCATAACGTGATGCAACATCCGTACAGGTTACGAAGTATTGATGTCCACCTCTAGTCTTGCTAGACATGGGCCCACATACGTCACCATGAACGATGGCTAACAGCTCGGTGGAACGTACACCTTTACCGCTAAAAGGCATTTTAGGCACTTTGCCTAATAAACAAGATTCGCAGACATCATATGAATTAGGATCAAATCCGTCCAAGTATCCATTCTTCCAAAGAGTGGATATACGAGTCTTGTTAATGTGTCCCAGACAATAATGCCACAAATAAGTCTCATCTGATTTACTCAGTTTGAGCCTTTTGTTTGTCATGTTATATGTTTGAGATTCATTTATATTCGAAATATAAATACTGTTTTCACATCTAATGTGTATATCTCAATATCATCTTATAAACAAAACACCCAGTGTTCTGGAAATTAAAGGTATACCCGCAACAGGTTTAAAACTATATATAGAGATAATGTTTCTAGTCAACTAGGTACATTATAACAATTTCCTAATTTAAGTACATGCCCAAAGGGTAGTTCCAAAACTTAGGCTCCCACAGCTAAAACAGCGACTCTCGTCCCGTTTCTGAGCTAGTCGATCTCATCTGAAGCCAGTCTCCTGCTAATCAGCAGATCCCACACATCAGTACATATGTATGTACCACATCCAGTATCAAAAATCCAATTTTTAAAACCAGTACTGGACACATTTATTACAATAATAAACATACCTGAAGTCGGAGCCTTGCCCACCTTCACTTCCTTCATGTCTGCCTTGTCCATACGGCAGTCACGCTTCCAGTGACCCCGTTTCCACAGTTTAGGCAGACATCTTGGGATATGTCCTTTGTTATAGTGTCATTATTTGTAAAAGACATTGTGGTTTTTGTACAAATTAACTATGTGACAATGGAAATTGTATTTTATCATTTTGTAATTTGATTACTTAAATATATAAATGATAAAAGTCCTTATGATTAGTTTTGAATTATAAGATATGGACAATATCAATCCATATAGGTTTAATCATTAAATATCCTTAGTCGTAGTATTATCGAGACTGGACATCGATAATGAGGAATAGACTAGTATTGCACTTGTGCGTGTTATAGAAGCGTAACAACATATATATTTAAGTATTAGATACTTATGCAAGTGTAAAAGGAGGTTGTGTTACCGATGGTATGGAAACAGCTTCGCTCTGGATAGACCCCTCAGAATCCCATTGGTAGTATGGCTATATGTCTATGGGAATCTGCATCAGGGTAGGTGTATTTGGTCTTAACCTGAGACTTACATCGCTAGTACTTGCGACAATCAATACGCTTTGGTTTCGGTCGTCCAGGACTTTAACAGGTTCTGTGTACGCCTCTTCTGGGTTTATTGAGAATCGTAGTGTATTGGGTGTGATGTCAAGACGAAAGTATCACTTCAGTTATATGGAGATAATGATCACGCATGGATACAGAACTGGTACTCTAATGTGTTGCAACCATCGGGATAATATGACAAGGTCATGATTATCCTATTAAAGAGACTACTTGCTTGTGATCCGATATATGCTTTGTATGGGGCAGATACTATTCCAGCCCTAGGCCTTGCATGTGACATCAGATACTGGATCGCTATATGCAATACTGCGTATACTACGCCTGACAAAGATTAAATATTCCTTTAAGAATATTTCTGGAGAATTGGGTAGGTACGGTGCTTTACTAGAAGCCAACCATGTCTCATAAATCGGTAAGAATGTAGTACGAGGTACTCATGCGTTCGGATAGTCCAACGACCGGATTTACTGCCAACATATCCTGGGATCTCATGGGTCGCTTCCCGAAGATTCACCGATGACGTATGACTCGAACATAATTAATCTGGGATTAATTACGGTGAGAATTTATCTAGGATAAAATTCTATTAGAAGAGAGAGAACGATTAATTCGGAATTAATCGATAAAATAATATATTCGATATATTAAATGAAATTGGATTTCGACGCGAAATTAAAATTGGATTTTAATTCGGGCGAACGAATTAATTTAGAATTAATTCATTAGCGACTTTAATGGTAATTTTGCTAGGCATAATTATTTAATTAAATTTGATTTAATTAAGTCGCAACGGAAAATTCATTAATTCGGAATTAACGAAACCGAGCCCAGGATGTGTTTGCGGGCCCACTCGGATTTTGAATTTAAGTGGGGCCCACAAGTCACATTGCAAGTCACATCGCATGTCACTTCAATGATGGAAGTCTTGTCAACTTTGAGTGATTAACATCTAGTCACTTTTGGTGATGGGAGTAGTTGGGAGCAATTGATGTAATTTTCCCTCAAAACTTTGTTTTACTTTTTGGAAAAGCATATACCAAAATTGGTTTTGACTTTCTCATCACTTGTATTTGTTTTAGAAACAAAAACAAAAGAAAAACAAATACTCTCCCTTTATCTTTCCTCTTGGCCGAAACTTGCAAGAACAATAAGGAAGATTTGTTGTAAATTTTTCTTAGTGCTAGCACACTTAAATAAATCATACAAGGTGATAGGGAAACCATTCCCAAGAGCTTGGAATCCATCTCAAAGCTTGGAGCTTGGACATCACAACTTCAAAAGGAAAGCTTGGAGACTTTCAAAGGAAGCAAAATTTCGTTATCAACACAACCGTCCATCCGTTCATTGTAAGTATGTTTCCACCATTCTTACTTTTAGTATTCACATTATTTCATGCTTTATATGATCTTGGGATGACCTTAGAAACCCAACAATGGTATCAGAGCCTTATTGAGCATGAAATTGAATTTATGGTTTATTATCTTTATTTGGATATTTTTGATTTGAGCATATTTTAATCAAATTGTTTGTTTGAGTATACTTGTATGTCTTAGAGTTATGCATGATCAATTTGATGAAAAATTAATTGGATTAATTTTCCCCAATCATGATGGCTTGGCCGAATGTTATGATAAACCCTAGGTCATGGTGATTTTGTTTTTTAAACATTGGATGTGTTTAAATGCATGATAAATATTGATTTGTGATTTAATTGGATTGAAATCAAAACCGGATTTAAAAATCTCTAATTGCCGTGACCAACATAGCATGAAAATGAGTTGATTTTGTTTCAATAATGTTAGACTTGTATTGATTATATTAATGCAAGATTAATTGATTAAATTAGTATTTTTGAAATATTAATTTAGATAATTAATTAGTGCAAAACACTTTAATTAATTAAATTGGAAATTTGGAAAATTAGAATTTAATTAATTGGGCTTAATTTGGAATTGGGCTAAAAATGTTGTATTTGGGCCTAATGGGCTTGGTTGGGCCAAGTTGGTTTAGGACAATTGGATTGGATCCAAATTGGGCCTAAACCATTCCATTAAGTCCAAATATAACAAATGGGCCTTTAAACATTTAATTGGGCCTAATGGGCCAAAATTGATTTCTTGGCAAATAGGGTGATTCCTTTATTGGCCCTTGGTATTTGGGTTTGACCCATATTGACCAAAGCCCATGCCTTAAGAAATTAATTGAAAGACCATAGGACTTTAATTAAATGAACATTGGATGTTAATTAGGTTTTGAGACCCATTAAGATTAGATTTAGAATCTAAGTCGTAAAGGCGCATTAAAAAGGTGTAATTATTTAATTTGGAATTAAATATAGAATTAGTATTGAATACAAATTAAATTAGATTTAAATTTTAGTTCGATATAATTTAAGAATTCGTACTTTGAGTACTTATTCTAAAACGAGTTGGACTCGCGCAAATCAAATCGTTGTTTGAATATTGGATGATCACTTTATTCAAAGATTAATTAATTGGATTAGATTGATTGAATAACATGCTTTGTGTGAATACATGGATGTGTTGTGTGAATACATGGATATTGCCCTCACCTTTCTAATATCGGATGGATATTAGAAAGGTGAGGGCAATTTTGGAAATCGTTGCAATAAATATAGAATTTATTAAATTGGACCTGCGTGTCCAGCCTTTATCTCTCGATTCTTTGTAATTCTCTTCTCACCTAATTCCCCTCAATGTTAATGAGGTTTCTTTAATTGTATTATGTAATTGGGTAGAAGTTAGAATAGTGCTAGCTAGGGAGAAGAAAGAGAGTGATTTGTTCTAGGAACAATTTGTGAGATATCCATCCGCATATCATTATTAATTTATTTACCGCGCCTTTTTATGCTTTTAGAATGCATGCTTAAGGGTGTATGATGAGACCTAATCAAAGATAATTAATTGGTTGCCAATTTACGCGAAAAACCCTTAACAAATATTAAGCGTTTTCCTTCCATTGAGTGATTCATTCTCAAGTTCCAATATTGGCACTGGTTTGTTGGCCAAAGTCAAGACCTTTGTCCATCGCGGATGTGTTTGAATCATGAAGGCTTTGTTCCATATCGTATGTCTTGTCCAAGTTGTGATTTTTTGGCCAAATTTAAGATCACTTCTTGTCCATCGACATCGATTACAAAGCTTTCCAAAGTCAATGGGTCCTGCTTAACTGGAATCATTAAGCTTGTTGTGCCAAAGCCAAGGCTGAGTTGATTCAGAGGAAAAAGGTTAGGAAAATGTATTGGATATATTGGCATATATATTGTATATATGTTTCGGACTTGGAGGTCCACCTACCGGATCTAGGAATTGGATGAGATCCAATTGATCTTAGAGATCTACCTAGTTAAATATCATACAGCTTGTTGGCCAAAGTCAAGGTTGTGTGTTATTTAACGGGATCCTAGCCCACTAGGAAAATAGGTTTCCCGAGTACTCAACAGAGGGTTAGAGGCTTGCCGAAAAATAGTGGGAGGCTAGTATTGAATTTGCAATTTCGTTCGAATACTTGGCTTTACGCGCTTTCAAATTATTTTTCGTCAATAAATATTTATTAGTTGGACTAATATTTTATTATTTTTCTTGTAACAGTTAGATTGTACCCATACATCGTTAATTGAATAGTTTGACTATTGCATTAAGATAACAGGAAAGTTGAGCATTAGAGATATTATCATATGCGATAATGTCTTTAATGGCTCGAACTTTCAAGACTGGGGACATGAATCTCAGGATTGTCATGGGATCCGAGAAGTTGCTCTACACTATAGAGAGACCTCTTGGGCCTAAGCCTAGATCTGATCAGATAGTTGAGCTAGAGCTTTGGAAGACTCATAGCGATGACAACTTCACTGCTCAATTTATAATGCTTGCTGCTATGACTCAATAATTCCGTAGAACAAGGGATTGTATCCCTATAATATGATAGCGAAGTTGCATGATCTTCATCGATCTAATCTTATATCGCAAAGATATGAGTTGTAGAAGAAGCTCTTTCGCGCTCACATGTCAGAGGGTACATCTGTTGGGCACCATGTGTCATAGATGATTGTTGACATTGAACAATTGGGACAGCTAGGCATAGTCTTCGAGGTTGAGACTTCTATAGATTTGATATTACAATCTCTCCCTAACAACTGGAGTGGGTTCATCATGAACTATAATATGATGAACCAAGACCAAACTATTGGAGAGTTGATGTCAACACTGCGCGAAGCAGAAAACGAGCTCATAAAGGGCAAGAAGCGCGAGACACACTTCGTTTAAACATCTCAGTCTCCCAAGGCTTGGCCTAAGGCGACTGGAGGTGTAAAGAAGAAGAAGAAGAAGAAGAAAGGTAAGGCCAAATCATCAAAGCCTTCTGGGAAGGGTAAAGACAAATCCCAAGATATATGTCTGCAGTGCGGCAAGCGGGGTCACTAGAAGCGTGACTGCCATGAGTGCAAGGCACACATGAAGGAAATCAAAGCAGGCAAGGCACCGACTTCATGTATGTTTGTTTTAGAAATAAACATGTCTACTACTAGTTTTAAAAATTGGATTTTTGATTCTGGTTGTGGTACTCATATATGTACTGATGTGCAGGATCTGCAGATTAGTAGGAGACTGGCCTCAGGAGAGATTGACCTTCGCGTTGGAAATGGGACACGAGTCGCCGTTTTGGCCGTTGGCACTTATGTTTTGGAACTGCCCTCGGGGTATGTACTTAAACTTTCAGACTGTTATTATGTACCTAGTTTGACTAGGAATATTATTTCTGTATCTATGTTAGCCCAATGTGGGTATACTTTTGTATTTAGAAACACTGGGTGTTTTATGTATAAAAATGATATGGAGATTTGCACGGCTGATGTAAATAATGGTCTTTATATTTTGAATATAAATCAATCTCAAACATATTCTGTAACAAATAAAAGGCTTAAACTAAGTAACAAATATGAAACTTATATGTGGCATTGTCGTCTGGGACACATTAATAAGACACGTATATCCACACTTTCGAAGAGTGGGTACTTGGAAGAATTTGATCAAAATTCATATGACGTCTACGAATCTTGTTTATTAGGCAAAATGCCTAAATCACCTTTTAGCGGTAAATGTGCACGTGCCACCGAACTGTTAGCCCTCGTTCATAGTGACATTTGTGGGCCCATGTATAGCCAGGCTAGAGGTGGATATGAATACTTCGTAACCCTTACGGATGATGCATCGCGTTATGGTTATGTGTATCTTATGAGACACAAGTCGGTAGAAAAACAGACCGGTAAAAGTATTAAGACATTACGGTCGGACCATGGTGGCGAATACTTAAGCAATGAGTTTCTTGATTACTTGAAAGAATATGGTATTCTTTCAAAGTGGACTCCTCCCGGAACACCGCAATTAAATGTTGTATCCGAATGGAGAAACCAAACTTTGTTGGACATGGTAAGGCCAATGATGAGTCACACAGAGCTACCTATTTCCTTCTGGGGATATGCATTGAACAGTGCAATACTTATTTTGAATAAGGTTCCGTCAAAGTCTGTTCAATAGACTCCATACGAGATATGGACAGGAAATAAACTGGGTTTCTCATTCTTGAAGATTTGGGGATGCTGGGCATACGTCAAACGTTTGGAAGGTACCAAACTAGAACCCAAATCAGATAAATGCCTATTTTTGTAGGATATCCTAGGGAAACCAAATGATATTACTTCTATCACCCACAAGAGAATAAAGTATTTGTTGCTCTACATGCAGTTTTCCTTGAGAAGGAATTCCTAAATGCAGTGGTTAGTGGGAGGAAAGTAGAACTTGATGAAAATCGTAGTGATAATGTTCCTGACACAGAATCCTTAACGGAACATGAACAGTCCATCAGGAATGAGACTGTACCACAATCTTCGAATACACAAGAACCGCGTAGGTCAGAGAGAGTCAGAAAACAACCTGAGAGGTATGGGTTTCTGATCTCACCTCATGTAGATATCAATCTTATTGAGGATAACGAACCGGCTACGTATAAGGAAGCGATACAAGATATCGACTCCGCAATGGATTCCATGTACACCACCAACCAAGTTTGGACACTGGTTGATGCACTAGAAGGCGTAAAGCCTATTTGTTGCAAATGGGTCTTCAAGAGGAAGACCGACATGGATGGCACCATACAGACGTAAAAAGCTAGGCTTGTAGCGAAATGGTATCGTCAATGACATGGTGTCGATTACGATGAAACTTTTTCACCCGTTGCTATGATAAAATCCATACGGATTATGCTTGCTATTGCTGTATATTTCGATTACGAGATATGGCAGATGGACGTCAAAACCGCTTTCCTTAACGGAAACCTTTTAGAGGATGTTTATATGCAACAGCCTGACGGTTTTGTCGTACTAAGACTTGCAAACAAGGTTTGTAAGGTAAATCGATCCATTTATGGATTAAAGCAAGCATCGCGTTCTTGGAACCAATGTTTTGATGAGATCATAAAAGCATATGATTTCGTTCAAAACGAGGATGATCCTTGTGTATATAAGAAGGTTAGTGGGAGCGCATTGACATTCATTGTCTTTTACGTTGATGATGTATTGCTTATTGGCTATGACATTCCCATGCTACAATCGGTGAAAGCTTGGCTTTCATTAAAATTCTCCATGAAGGATCTGTGAGAAACAACCTTTATTCTAGGAATAAAGATCTACCGGGATAGATCTAGAAAGCTGCTTGGACTCTCCCAAAGCACGTACATTGACAAAGTGTTGAAGAGATTCAACATAGATCAGTCCAAGAGGGGACTGTTGCCAGTGTCACATGGCGTCACTCTATCTAAGGACATATGTCCTTTAACTCAAGATGAGAGAGACAACATGAGTCGGATCTCGTTCGCCTCGGCAGTCGGATCGATCATGTATGCCATGATATGTACGTGACCTGATGTCTCGTATGCTTTGAGCATGTATAGTCGCTATCAGGCCGATCCAGGTGAATGTCACTGGATGGCGGTTAAGAATATCCTTAAGTATCTTAGACGAACTAAGGATGCTTTCTTAATCTATGGAGATGGAGAACTTGAGGTAACTGGGTATACCGATGCAAGTTTCCAAACCGATAAAGATGACTGTAAGTCACAATCCGGGTACATATTTTTTTTGAACAACGGAGCAGTAAGCTGGAAATATTCCAAGCAAGAGACTGTTGCCGATTCAACAACAGAAACGGAATACATTGCTGCAGCTGAAGCAGCAAAAGAGGGAGTTTGGATCCGTAAATTCCTAATTGGATTAGAAGTAGTTTCGTTAGCAGCTAAGCCCATTCCATTGTATTGTGACAATAAAGGGGCTATAGCGCAGGCTAAGGAACCGCAGTCTCATCAATGATCCAAGCATGTTCTTCGACGTTTCCATCTGATTCGTGAGATCATACATCATAGCGATGTGAAGATTAAGAAGGTCACATCAGAGGACAACATTGCAGATCCGCTGACGAAATCTATTCCTCAGCAAAATTTTGAGCGACATGTACATAATTCAGATGTTAGATACTTGAGTGACTGGCTATAGGCCAAGTGGGAGATTGTTGGACAATTATGACCCATAGAGTCACTATTTGTAAAAGACATTGTGGTTTTTGTACAAATTAACTATATGACAATGGAAATTGCATTTTATCATTTTGTAATTTGATTACTTAAATATATAAATGATAAAAGTCCTTATGATTAGTTCCGGATTATAAGATATGAGACAATATAAATCCATATAGGTTTAATCATTAAATATCACTAGTCGTAGTATTATCGAGACTGGACATCGATAATGCGGAATAGACTAGTATTGCACTTGTGCGAGTTATGGAAGCGTAACATCATAGTTCTCATATATTTAAGTATTGGATACTTATGCAAGTGTAATAGGAGGTTGTGTTTACCGATGGTACGAAAACAGCTTCGTTTTGGATAGACCCCACGGAATCCCATTGGTAGTATGACTATGTGTCTATGGGAATCCGCATCAGGGTAGGTGTATTTGGTCTTAACCTGAGACTTACATCGCTAGTACTTGCGACAATCAATAAGCTTTGGTTTTGGTCGTCCGAGACTTTAACAGGTTCTGTGTACGCCTCTTCTGGGTTTATTGAGAATCGTAGTGTATTGGGTATGATGTCAAGACGAAAGTATCACTTCAGTCATATGGAGATGATGATCACGTAGGGATACATAACTGGTACTCTAATGTGTTGCAACCATCGAGATAATATGACAAAGTCATGATTATCCGATTAAAGAGACTAGTTGCTTGTGATCCGATATATGCTTCGTACGGGTCAGACACTATTCCAGCCCCAGGCCTTGCATGTGACATCAGATACTGGATCGCTAGATTAAATATTCATTTAAGAATATTTCTGGACAATTGGGTAGGCATGGTGCTTTGCTAGAAGCCAACCATGTCTCGTAAATCGGTAAGAACGTAGTACGAGGTACTCACGTGTTCGGATAGTCCGACGACCGGATTTACTGCCAACATATCCAGGGATCTCATTGGTCGCTTCCCGAAGATTCACCGATGACGTATGACTCGAACATAATTAATCAGGGATTAATTACGGCGAGAATTTATCTAGGATAAAATACTATTAGAAGAGAGAGAACGATTAATTCAGAATTAATCGATAAAATAATATATTCGATATATTAAATGAAATTGGATTTCGACACGAAATTAAAATTGGATTTTAATTCGGGCGAACGAATTAATTTAGAATTAATTTGCGAGCGACTTTAATGGTAATTTTGCTAGGCATAATTATTTAATTAAATTTGATTTAATTAAGTCGCAACGGAAAATTCGTTAATTCAGAATTAACGAAACCGAGCCCGAGATGTGTTTGCGGGCCCACTCGGATTTTGAATTTAAGTGGGCCCACAAGTCACATCGCATGTCCCTTCAGTGATGGAAGTCTTGTCAACTTTGGGTGATTGACATCTAGTCACTTTTGGTGATGGGAGTAGTTGGGAACAATTAATGTAATTTTCCCTCCAAACTTTGTTTTACTTTTTGGAAAAAGCATATACCAAAATTGGTTTTGACTTTCTCATCATCTGTATTTGTTTTAGAAACAAAAACAAAAGAAAAACAGATACTCTCCCTTTATCTTTCCTCTTGGCCGAAACTTGCAAGAACAATAAGGAAGATTTGTTGTAAATTTTTCTTAGTGCTAGCACACTTAAAGGAATCATACAAGGTGATAGGGAAACCATTCCTAAGAGCTTGGAATCCATCTCAAAGCCTGGAGCTTGGACATCACAACTTCAAAAGGAAAGCTTGGAGACTTTCAAAGGAAGCAAAATTTTAGTTATCAACACAACCATCCATCCGTTCATTGTAAGTATGTTTCCGCCATTCTTACTTTTAGTATTCACATTATTTCATGCTTTATATGATCTTGGGATGACCTTAAAAACCCATCATTGTCTTCCCAGAAGACTTTGATGATTTTGCCTTTGCCCTTTTTTCACACCCCCAGAAGCCTTCGGCCAAGCCTTGGCCTTATGGGATGTCGAAGTAAGATGCGCCTTGCGCTTCTAGCCCTTTTGGAAGCTCTGGCTCTGCCTCATTGAGCATAGCCATTACCTATGAAGTCTCGGCCTCATAGGTAATGCTCAGCTAACCTAGCTGTTCAATGTCAGCAATCATCTGCGACACCTAATGCTCAACAGATGTACCATCTGACATACGCGAGTGATAGAGCTTCTTTTGCAATTCTTACTTCTAAGATCTAAGGTTAGATATGTGAAGATCCTTTCAATTTCAACATCATACTATAAAGATCCAATCCTTTGTTCTGACGACGAAATTAAGGAGTCATTGTGGCAAGCATAACAGATTGAGTACTAAATTTATCATCACGATGAGTCTTCCTAAGCTCATGCTCTACTATTTGCTCAACTCCGAGCTTAGGGCCCGAGAGGTTTCTCTATCCAATAGAGTAACTTCTCAACTCCCAGGACTATCTTGTGATTCATTTCCCAATCTGAAAATTTACGCCGTTAAAGACATTTTCACCCAGGATTATGTCCCTTAACGCTAATCTTTCCAGCCATCTCGATTGGAATAGTCCAACTATCCAATCAACGATTTCGGTTACACTCAAAATGTAATGGTTACTATAGTTCAACTATATAACCAACTACAAGTGGAGTAGTATTTTAAGTACAGTCCAACTGTTCATAGAAAGCAATAAAAAATATTAGTCCAACAAATATGTATTTATAACAACGATAAATAATTAAAAGAGCGCGTGTAAGCAAGTATTAAATGAAATTGCAAATTTAATACTAGCCTCCCACTATTTTTCGGCGAGCCTCTAACCCTCTGTGGAGTACTCGGGAAACCTAGTTTCCTAGTGGGCTAGGATCCCGTTAAATAACACACAACCTTGACTTTGGCCAACAAGCTGTATGAAACTTAACTAGGTAAATCTCTAAGATCAATTGGATCCCATCCAATTCCTAGATCCTGTAGGTGGACCTCCAAGTCCGAGATATATATCCAATATATATTTCCTAACCTTTTCCTCTGAATAAACTAAGCCTTGGTTTTGGCTCAACAAGCTTAATGATTCCAGTTAAACACGACCCATTGACAGTGGGAAAGCTTCGTAATCCACGTCGATGAACTAGAAGTGACCTTGACTTTGGCCAACAAGTCACAGCCGCCCAAGACATGCAATATAGAACAAAGCTTTCGTGGTTCAAACACATTCGCGATGGACAATGGTCTTGACTTTGGCCAACAAACCAATGCCAATCTTGGATCTTGAGAGAGAACCACTCAATGGAAGGAAAACACTTAATATTTAATGAGGGTTTTTCGCGTAAATTGGCAACCAATTTATTATCTTTGATTAGGTCTCATCATACACCCTTAAATATGCATTCTAAAAGCATAATAAGGCGCAAATAAATTTAATAATGATATGCGGATGGATATATAACAAATTTGTTCCTATAACAAATCTCTCTTTTTCATCTCTCCCGCTAGCACTATTGAAACTTCTACCCAATTACATAATACATTAAAGAAACCTCATTTACATTGAGGGGAAGAGAAATACAATGAGATAAGGAGGTGAAAGGCTGGACACGCAGGTCCAATTTAAATAAGTACCATACTTATAACAATTTCCAAAATTGCCCCACCCATCTAATATCCATCCGATATACATTATTTATACAAATAAATCCAAGTATTCACACAAGTATGCTGTCAATCAATCTAATCCAATTAATTAATATATGAATTAATGACCATCCAATGTTCATACAATGATTTGAATTAATACGTATTCTTGAATTATATCGAACTATAATTTTAAATCCAATTTAAATTGTATCCAATACTAATTCATATTTAATTCCAAATTATATAATTACACTTTTAATAGTGCCTTTTAGACTTAGATTCCAAATCCAATCTTAATGGGTCTCAAAGGCCCAATTAGTATCCAATACTATTCAATTAAAGTCTAATGGGCTTTCAATTGATTCTTTAGACATGAGCTTTGGCCAATATGGATCAAACCCAAAATGCCAAGGCCCAAATAGGAATCACCCTGTGTCAAAAATCAATTTAGGCCCATTAGGCCCAATTAAATTTTTAAAGGCCCAATTGTCATATTTGGACTTTATGGAAATGGTTTTAGGCCCAATTGGATCGAACCCAATTGTCCAAAACCATACTTGGCCCAACCAAGCCCATTAAGCCCAATTACAACAAATTAAATTAACACATTATTCCAAATTACATATTAATTTAATTAAAGTGCAATTAACATAATTAATTTATTAAACAAATATTTCCAAAACATCAATTAAACTAATTAATCATGCTTTATTATTCAATTCATGTCCAACACAATTGAAGCAAAATCAATCCATCACAACATTCTTATAGCTCACGATAATTTGGCATAAAATAACACTTAATTTGATTTCAATCCAATTAAATCAACATACAAGATTTATTTCATGCTATTAACACATCCAATTGTCAAATTTTCAAAAAATCCCCATGAGTCTTCTAGGGCATATTTTCGGCCATGAAAAGAAATTGGGAATTTTTGATTTAATCATTTTTTCTCAATTCCAAAGATGTACAAATCCAATTCAATATCATATAAACACAACAACTTATTCAATTTAGGTAAATTAATGCTCCAAGCAAAAAATCTGAAATTAAAGTATATAAACCCTAGATTCCAAATCAAGCTCAGATCCATTGTTAGTGTCCTAGACATGCCACGAGATCTCTAAGCATGATTCGTGTGTGAAAATTACCAAAGAAAGTTGCGGAAAAACTTACATTGGTTGGTGGAAGTTCCAAACTTTTATGGATGTAGAAGAAACTCCAAGCTTGTTTGTAGAGTTCCAAACTCTTGGATGAGTTTCCCTATCACCTTTCTTTGACTCCCAAAGTGCTAGCTTTGTCCAAAAATTGAAACAAAATTTCTTCTCCAAGAAGAACAAGAATCGGCAATGGTGGGTTTTTGAGAGGAAAGATAGATGTGAATAGTAAATTTCAAAAAGTGTGTGTGTTGTGTGGAATAAATGCTTTATTTAAAATGGCCAACTACTTCCATCACTTAATTGACATGTGATGTGAGTTGTGAGTCCCACCCAATTATTGAATTCCAAATTCAAGTTGGCTTACACAACACACTTTGGGATCGGGTTCGATTAATCCGATTAAACAAATTTTCCGTCGCAACTTAATTAAATCCAATTGAATTAAATAATAATGCCTAGCAAAATTATTACGAAAGTTGCTTACGAATTAATTCCAAATTAATTTGTTCGCTTGAATTAAAATCCAATTTTAGTTCCGTATTGAAATCCAATTTCATTTAATATGTCCGATATATTATTTTAGCCCAATTAAATAGTAAAATCTAATTTAACTATTAAATTTAGTAAAATCCAATTTAACTATTAAATTTACTTTGCCAATTAATTCTAAATTAATCGCGTTCTCTTTTCTTCACGAATTAATCCTAGATTAATTCATGACGCAATAATCCTATATTAATTCTTTCTCTGATAATTAGATTAATTATTACCGTAATTAATCCCAGATTAATTTTTCTCTCTCTTAATTAATCCCAAATTAATTCTATTCGAGTCAAATGTCATCGGTGAATCTTTGGGAAGCTACCCAAGAGATTCATGGATATGTTGGCAGTAAATACGATTGTCGAAATATTCGACACGTGCGTACCCGGTACCACGTTCTTACCGATTTACAAGACATGGTTGGCTTCTAGCAAAGCATCGTGCCTACCCAATTCTCCAGAAATATATTCAACATGGAATATATATAATCTGTATCAGGCGTAGTATATATTGTATTGCGTATTAGGATCCGGTATCAGATGTCACATACTGGGCCTGGGGCTGGAATTGTGTCTGCGCCGTACGAAGTATATATCGGATCACTAGCAACTAGTCTCTTTAATCGGATAATCATGACCTAGTCATACTATCTCGATAGCTGCATCATTCGAGAGTAATAGTTCTGTATCCATGTGTGATCATCATCTCCATATGACTGAAATGATACTTCCATCTTGACATCACACTCAATACACTACGATTCTCAGTAAACCCAGAAGAGGCGTACACAAAACCTGTTAAAGCCCCGGACGACCAAAACCAAAGCGTACTGATTGTCGCAAGTATTAGCGATGCAAGTCTCATGTTAAGACCAAATACACCTACCCTGATTCAGATTCCCATAGACACATAGTCATACTACCAATGAGATTTCGAGGGGTCTATCCAGAGCGAAGTTGGTCCTGATCCAATGGCTAACATAACCTCATATCACGATTGCATAAATATCTTATACTTAAATAGATGAGAACTATCCCGTTAAGCTTCCATAACGCGCACAAGTGCAATACTAGCCTATTCCGCATTATCGATGTCCAGTCTCGATAATACTACGACTAGTGATATTTAATGATTAAACATTTCGTGGATTAATACTGTCTCATATCTTATTAATCTGGTACTAATCATAGAGACTTTTATCATTTATATATCCAAGTAATCCAATTACAAGTGATAAAAGAGTAATTTCCTTTGTCACATAGTTAATTTGTATAAAGAACACCATGTCTTTTACAAATAGTGATGCTATGGGTCATAATTGTCCAACACCACCATCAATAGAAATCTCCTCGAATCGAGTAGCATATGTGATCCTTTGACTATATGATATTATTGATTTTGTGTGTGATCCTCCACACTTTGATGCCATATATATAAGAGACCTTTCACGGTCTGACCGCTAGATGTTCGTTAGGTGTGGACTGATGCACTCGTTAATCAAGTGCGTATCAAGATAGGATCCATCAACCCGTATGTGTACCATAAGGGTTTAAGGTTTCCATGTGAGTAAGTCAACATTCTTAAGATTTTGGCCAAATCCGATCACTTAGGGTGGATCGCATATATCATAAATGGTGTTCTGATTACTTGTAAGGAATTATGGACATTGCAACAATATGAGATGTGAACCTTGGAAAATTGACGGCGTAATCTATGTTTCCTAAGCACAACTCGATTAGCCTACGATATAGGGATTATTAAACATATATGATAACATCGACTTGTATAATTCAGAAATTTCGTTCGTGTTCTTCACAAATTCGGAGGTGGCCAAATTGCGTACATATGAGCTAGACTTATATGATGAACGTGTATGGACTTAGAGAGTCCCACAAGATGAAATATACTCGTTGAGCACTTGGGTAGCCAATAATATTTGATAATAAATAATATTCGATATGATAATTATCAGTTAAGATAATTAAGTGTTATTGGATAACATTAATCATTTACTTTAACCCAATTAGATTAATTGAATTAATCCAAAATCATACAAGGGTTTTGTTGTAATTTCATAAATATCTAAACCATTGGGGGATATTTTGGTAATTATAAAATATGTAATAATAGGTGTATTTGACCTGATTTAATTGGATTAAATAAAAATGGTAGACATTGAACTAATCAATTGGTTAGAGATTTGTGTTGATTTAATTGGATTAAATCAAAGTGGTAGGCAAATGTTATTCATCACATCTAATTATACATATTTGGACAAATTAGATTAAGCCCACATAAAAATTGATTAGAAATTTTATCAATTAAAAATTGCATAAGCTTCACTATAAAATGCAAACTTGAGAAAGTTTTTTAAACATGGCAAAGCAAGCTAAAACAAACATTAAGCAAAAGAAAGAAATATTAGCCAAAGTAAAGTTTTCGTGAGAGAAGCTTTGTAAGTTCTCTACAACATTTCAACAAGGAGAAGAAGATTGGATCTTGGAATCAAGCTTGCTAGCTTTGGAATTTATTTACAATATTTCAACAAGGAGAATAAAATTGGATCTTGCAATCAAGCTTGCTAGGTAAGTTTGATATTCTTAAAAGCTATATTTTCATTAGTGAGTTGTTATCATTAATGAAATATATTGTGATGTATTATGTATTGGATACATAATAATATAGCTTGACGTTGAAATTAGGCTAAGGAATTGTGTATGAATGCTTTCGAAGCATAAACACAATATGCTTGTGATTTGGTCAAATATGTTCATGTTGCACATGAAACATAAAATTAGAGTTTGGAACTCTAGATGAAAGCTTGGAGCTATGACTACTATTCTAGAATAATTTGACCATCTTTGAGTGACCCAGAATTATTCATGAGTCACTTCATTGTGGGATTCTAATTTGGTTTGTGTTTTGATTCAAAGAAATACATATATGTGTTAGGATTGGTGCTCTAAGCGCCATTTTATTATGTATTTCCTTGTAAATACTAATGTAATATTTTATTATGAATAAAAATAAACAGTTTCTTTTATATAACATCATCTTTTATATGGTAAAGACGTAACAGACCTTAGAATGATTAGTTATGATACTGTTGTAAAAGTGTCGCAAGTACCATTGAGTTGTATCATGACGTTGTCATTCTTAGATAGTTCCTGGTCAAGGTTTTGTTGGACAATTATGACCCATAACATCACTATTTGTACAGAACATTGTGTTGTTGTACAAATTAACTATGTGACAAAGGAAATTGCTCTTTTATCATTTGTAATTAGATTACCGGGATATATAAATGATAAAAGTCCATATGATTAGTTCCAGATTGATAAGATATGAGACAGTATCAATCCATGAAGGTTTAATCATTAAAAATCCCTAGTTGGAGTATTATCGAGATTGGACATCGATAATGCTGAATAGACTAGTATTGCACTTGTGCGTGTTATGGGAGCATAACGGCATAGTTCTCATATATTTAAGTATTGGATACTTATGCAAGTGTAATAGGAGGTTGTGTTTACCGATGGTACGGAAATAGCTTCGCTTTGGATAGACCCCTCGGAATTCCATTGGTAGTATGACTATGTGTCTATGGAAGTCCGAATCAGGGTAGGTGTATTTGGTCTTAACCAGAGACTTGCACCGCTAATACTTGCGACAATCAATATACTTTGGTTTTGGTCATCCGGGGCTTTAACTAGTTATGTGTACGCTTCTTCTGGGTATATTGAGAATCCTAGTGTATTGGGTGTGATGTCAAGATTGAAGTATCACTCCAGTCATAGTGGAGATGATGATCACGTAGGATACGAAACTGGTGCTCTTATATGCTGCAGCTATCGGGATAATATGACAAGGTCATAGTTATCCGATTATAGAGACTAGTTACCAGAGATCCGATATGTGCTTCGTACGGGGCAAACACAATTCCAGCCCCAGGCCTAGCACGTGACATCCGATACTGGATCGCAATACGTAATACTACGTATACTACGCCTGATATAGATTACATATTCCTTTAAGAATATTTCTGGAAGATTGGGTAGGCACGGTGCTTTGCTAGAAGCCAACCATGTCTTGTAAATCGATAAAAACGTAGTACTAGGTACGTACGTGTTCGGATAGTCCGACGACCGAATTTACTGCCAACATATCCGGGGATCTCATGGGTCGCTTCCCAAAGATTCACCGATGACGTATGACTAGCACATAATTAATCTGGGGTTAATTAATAGAGAGAGAAAATTAATCTAGGATTAATTACGAAGATATTTTATCTGGGATAAAATATTATTTAAAGAGAGAGAACGATTAATTTGGAATTAATCAAAAAAAATAATATATTCGATAAATTATACGAAATTAGATTTCGACGCGGAATTAAAATTGGATTTTAATTCGGGCGAACGAGTTAATTTAGAATTAATTCGCAAGCGATGTGAATAGTAATTTTGCTAGGCATAATTATTTAATTAAATTTGATTTAATTATGTCGCAACGGAAAATTCGTTAGTTCGGAATTAGCGAACCCGAGCCCGAGCCCGGGAGTGTTTGCGAGACCACTCCGATTTAGAATCAAGTGGGGCCCACAAGTCACATCACGCGTCACATAATTAGTCATTCTTGTGATGTGATGGTTGTCACTTGTGATTGATGGTGGTGGTTGGAAGGCTTAAATGCCTTATACAATTTTTGGAAAATGTTTTATGTATTTGATTTTTGAAATCAAACACAACTAACACAACATTTCCTCTCTCCATCTTCCTCAAACTCACAGCAATTGTTGCAAATTTTCACAAGAGCTAGCACTCAAAGGGGTCATTCAAAGTTGATAGGGAAACCCACTCTTGAGCATGGAATCCATTCCCAAGCTTGGAGCTTGACCGAAAATCATGGAGCACAAATTGGAGGCCATTGCCGAGAGCTTCAAGGAAAAGCTTGAAGAATTTTTTTTGTGTTCATCGCATCGCAAATCCGTTCATTGTAAGTTTGATTCTGTCATACTTCTTTTTTGTATTCACTTATTTTCATTGCTTGAATGATCTTGGGACTATAGAATTAGAATTTAATACAAATTAAATTGGATTTAATGTTGTAGTTTAATATAATTCGAGAATTCGTACTTTGAGTACTTATTCTTAAAACGAGTTTGACTGGCGCAAATCAAATCGTTGTTTGAACATTGGATGGTCATTAATTTCAGATTAATTAATTGGACTAGATTGATTGATAACATGTTTTGTGTGAATACATGGATGTGATGTATGAATAATGTATATCGGATGGATATTAGATAGGTGAGGGCAATTTTGGAAATTGTTGTAATAAATTTAGAATTTATTAAATTGGACCTGCGTGTCCAGCCTATTACCTCTTGACTCTTTGTATTTCTCTTCTCACCTATTCCCCTTAATGTAAATGAGGTTTCTTTAAAAGTGTTATGTAATTGGGTAAAAGTAAGATTTGTGCTAGCGAGAGAGAGGAAATGGAGAGATTTGTTCTAGGAACAAGTTGTTTTAAATATCCATCCGTATATCATTATTAATTTATTTATCACGTATTATTATGCTTTTAGAATGCATGTTTAAGGGTGTATGATGAGACCTAATCAAAGATAATTAATTGGTTGCCAATTACGCGAAAAACCCTCAACAAATATTAAGCGTTTTTCCTTCCATTGAATGATTCATTCTTAAGATCCAAGATTGGCACTGGTTTGTTGGCCAAAGTCAAGACCTTTGTCCATCGCGGATGTGTTTGAATCATGAAGGCTTTGTTCCATATCACATGTCTTGTCCAAGTTGTGATTTGTTGGCCAAATTCAAGATCACTTCTTGTCCATCGACATCGATTACGAAGCTTTCCAATGTCAATGGGTCCCGCTTAATTGGAATCATTAAGTTTGTTGTGCCAAAGCCAAGGCTTAATTGATTCAGAGGAAAAAGGTTAGGGAACATATTGGATATATTGGCATATATAAGATATATGTTTCGGACTTGGATGTCCACCTACTGGATCTAGGAATTGGATGGGATCTAATTGATCTTAGAGATCTACCTAGTTAAATATCATACAGCTTGTTGGCCAAAGTCAAGGTTGTGTGTTATTTAACGGGATCCTAGCCCACTAGGAAACAAGGTTTCCTGAGTACTCAACAGAGGGTTAGAGGCTCGCCGAAAAATAGTGGGAGGCAAGTATTAAATTTGTAATTTCGTCTAGATACTTGCCAATATGCGCTCAATTCATTTTTCGTCATTACTCGAATAAATATTAGTTGGACTAATATCGTTGTTTTAATTTAACAGTTGGACTGTATTCAAACTACTTCAATTTATAGTTGATTATATAATTGGATTATAGTAATCAATATATTTGAATTTAACCAAACAAATTATAAATGATTATATAGTTAGACTATAATAATCATTATATTAAATAGTACCTAAAATCGTTGATTGGATAGTTGGACTATAACAATCAAGATAACTGAAAGATTAATGTTTAAAACATAAACCTGGATAAAAATGTCTTTAAACGGCTTTAATTTTCAGATTGGGAATAAAACCTCAGGATAGTCCTGGGAATTGGGAAGTTACTCTATTTGATAGTGCAACCTCTTGGGCCTAAGCCCGGAGTTGAGCAAATAGTAGAACATGATATTTGGAATATTCATATGATGATAACTTTAGTGCTCAATCCTTTATACTTACTACAATGACACTTTAATTTCGTCATCAAAATTAAGGATTAGATCATTTTACCATGATGATGAAATTAAAGATCTTCATAGATCTATTCTTAGATCTTAGAATTACAAATTGCATAAGAAGCTCTTTAGCTCATGTATGTCAGAGGGTACATCTTTCGAGCACTAGATGTTGCAGATGATTGCTGACATCGATCAGCTAGGTCAGCCGGGCATTACCTACGTGGCCGAGACTACCAAAGATTTGATCTAATTGTCTCTACCTGAAAGCTGGGGCAGGTTCATTACGAACCAAAAGTAAACTCTTGGAGAGTTGATGGCTATGCTCTAGGAGGCAGAGCCAGAGCTTCTAAAAGGGGCAAAGGCAAAATCATCACAGTCTTCTAGGAAGACAAATGACATATCCCAAGATGTCTGCCTAAACTGTGGCAAACGGGGCACTGGAAGCGTGACTGCCGTATGGACAAGGTAGACATAAAGGAAGTGAAGGCGGTGCAAGGCTCCGGCTTCAAGTATGTTTGTCATAAACATGTTCACTATTAGTTTCAAAATTGGATTTTGATACTAAGTATTGTACATATATATATATACTGATGTGCGGCATCTGGTGATAAGCAGGATACTGACTTCAGTTGAGATTGATCTGCGTATCGGAAATGGGACAAGAGTCGTTGTTTTAACCATAGAAACCTAAGTTTAGGAACTACCATTCGGGTGTGTACTTAAATTAGGAAACTGTTATAATGTACCTAGTTTGACTAGAAATATTATCTCTATATCAGAGTATAATCCATAGCAGATATACCTTTATATTCTAGAACACTAAAGTGTTTCATTTTATAAAGATGATATTGAGATAAACACATTAGATGTGAATAACAATATTTATATTTTGAATATAAATGAATCTCAAACATATAACATGACAAACAAATAGCTCAAACTGAATTAATCAGATGAGACTTATTTGTGGTATTTTTGTCTGGGACACATTAAACAAGACTCGTATATCCACACTTTTGAAGAGTGGATACTAGGACGGATTTAATCCTATTCAAATGATGTCTACGAATCTAGTTTATTAGGCAAAGTGCCTAAAACACCTTTTACTTGGTAAAAGTGAAAATGCCATCGATCTGTTAGCCCTCGTTCATAGTGACGTAAGTGGGCCCATGTCTAGCTAGGCTAGAGGTGGATATGAATACTTCGTAACCTTTACGGATGTGGCATCGCGTTATGGTTATGTGTTTCTTGTGAAACATGAATCGGAAACTTTTGATAAATTCAAAGAGTTTCGACACGAAGTAGATAGACAGATCGACAAGAGTATTAAAAGTAGAGTTCACAAATGCATTCGAACGGTAAATAGAAGGTTCGCGTTCGTATAGCGTTTGATAACGCATTCGAATGAGACCAGACCTGATGAAACAAAATGCATGCGCGTTCGAGTAGCGTTCGTAAATGCGTTCGAACAGTAAACAAAAGGTTCGTGTTCGTATAGCGTTTGATAATGCGTTTGAACGGGACCAGACCTGATGCATGATAAAACAAAGGAAATACATGCGCGTTCGAATAGCGTTTGTAAACACATTTTTACAGGAAATAAAAGGTTCACATTCGTGTAGTGTTCGAGAATGCGTTCGAACAGGACAAGACCTGATGCATGATAGACGACGCAAACGCATACACAGATGCACAATGTAGGACCCCGTGTGCCCGATTGAACTTATTCCCATTCAATCGGGCGTACCTCGTCCGACGCGGCAAAACATCGTGGTAAAGGTAGCCTTTAGGTATTTTCCCTCGA
Source organism: Zanthoxylum bungeanum (assembly GCA_019454045.1). Classification (NCBI taxonomy): domain Eukaryota; kingdom Viridiplantae; phylum Streptophyta; class Magnoliopsida; order Sapindales; family Rutaceae; genus Zanthoxylum; species Zanthoxylum bungeanum. The sequence continues at coordinate 35,135 of SKCR01019426.1, read as the reverse complement.
ATAGAGGACCTTTAACCCACCCTAGTTAGCCCATGCGCATTAGAATGCAATACATGCATAAATAGAACAATGATATGCATAAAGTCAATGACATAACGAAAAGCACGGTAAAACATCGTGGTAAGGTAGCCTTCAGGCATTTTCCCTCGAATAGTGGACCTTTAATCCACCCTAGTTAGCCCATGCGCGTTACATCACAATGCATAGAAAGTAAAGACAACGATATAGGACTTCGTATGCTCGGTTGAACATATCTCACATCCGACCAAACATACTTTGTCCGGCGCGGCAAAGTAGTGGCGTAAAGGTAGCCTTTTGGCCTTTTCTTCCCTCAAATGGAAAAAATTTAGACCAATATACTAAGCCCATACGCATCACATCATCAACACACAAACAAACAACATACTGAAAGTAAAATGGCGAAATATAAGATGCGGATAATAAACAATCAAGATAAAATAAAGGGAGATATGTGCCGTTTACTCAAGTGGTACGTTGAGTTGTATCCCAAGTACAGACCGCACTACTGTCCATTCAGATTCCGTTACAGAATTTACGTCTGGGTTTCCATCCTATATACCACAAGAGACGACACATTTTCCCTTTCATTCAAAGGCCACAACATGCATCCACAAACGACTCTCATGCGAATAAAACAATTAAAAGACGAATGACAATGAATAGGAAAAGTGCCATCAGGTCTAACCTTTTAAATCACCTCTCGGACATACGGTACACGATCGTCGGAAGGGTTGATGCTCCGCAGCTCCTCCGGTTCACTGGTTCACGTCTTTCCTCGCTATTTTCACTGTTCGGACTGCTGTTTTCACTCCATTTTACTGCTATTTTGGCTGTATTTTCTGGTCACTGTTCTGCGATTTTAGGCTACTGTTTTGGGGTTGTTTTGTGCGGTAATAAGGCTGCTGTTTTGTGCGGTTTTAAGGTTGAAAACTGGACTGTTTGTAGAGGGTATTTGCGGCAGTTAAGAGGCTGTGTTGTGCAGGTATATGCGGCAGTGGATGGGCTGTTCAGGATGTGTTTTGGTCACGACAATGGGGCTTATTTGGTTTGTGATTTTCGGTTATTGAGAGTGAGGGAGGAGGAGAGAATTCTTTATTGCTTATGGCTTTTGTTATGCGTGAATGCTAGGAGTTTTTTTTGTGTGAATGAGCTAGGAGTTTTTTGTGTGAATGAGCTAGGAGAGGTGAGGGTTGGATTTGGGTTTCTTTTATAGGCAAAGGGCTAGGGTTTTATCTTGCTTGAAAAGGAAGGAATCTATTAGTGTCTTACAAGGAAAGTCTAATATTTGATTGGGGGACATGTCTTGGCTAGATTAGGAATATGATATATTTAATTTGTTTTGTTTAGGCATGAGATTATTTTAATTTGGTATATGATTTTTAGATTTCATTTAATTCCCTATATGTTAAATATGCATTTTATTAATTTGGATGTGTTTTATGGGCTTTGGTGGGCTAATTGGGCTTGGGTGTGAGGCTAGCAGCAAAACCAGAAATACCGACACCGTTCGAACACCGATTCGAACGCTACACGAACGCCCGCAATCTGCTTGACATTCGAACTTGGTCTCGAATGCAGCACGAACAAAAACAGTGAACTTGTGAAATGAATCTAATGACATACTTATTCTGAATTTCCCATTCCGGCGTCCGTTTCCCATGACTTCCGTGACTTAAAAGGTAGTGCCTCCAAATAAGACTCATCATAGGGACTTACATGAAATATGCAGTGCCTACAGTCACCCCCACTTTGATGGGACTTGTGTAATGTGTAACAGTGACAATCCTATCAAAGTTATGCAATGCATTTTCACTTACCTGGCTCGCCAGCTGCCACCTGACCTGCATGCTGCTTCGAGCTGAGTTGATAAGAGGTGGTCCATTCCTGAACCGTTGCTGTGATGTGGTCCATTCCTGAACCGTTACTGGGACGTGGTCCATTCCTGAACCGTTACTGGGAGGTGGTCCATTCCGGAACCGTGCTCCATTCTTAGATTTCCATTCTCGGTTTGTTCATTCTCGAACCGTGTTCCATTCTCGGATTGCCATTCTTGGCTTGTTCATTCTCAAACCCTGCTCCATTCTCGGATTGCCATTCTCAGCTTGTTCATTCTCGAACCTCGTTCCATTCTCGGATTGCCATTCTCGGCTTGTTCATTCTCGAACCTTGTTCCATTCTCGGATTGCCATTCTCGGCTTGTTCATTCTCGAACCTTGTTCCATTCTTGGATTGCCATTCTCGGCTTGTTCATTCTCGAACCTTGTTCCATTCTCGGATTTCCATTCCCGGTTTGTTCATTCTCGAACTGTGCTCCATTCTCGGAGTGTCATTGTAATATCTCCATACCCGGAGCGCCGTACCTGGCAAAACTGATAATGATGTCTCCATACGTGGAGTGTCATACCCGACAAAACTGATAATGATAGTGATGTGGGCCTCACCCCCAGAGTTCTATACCCGGAAAGACTAATATTGATAATGGTGTGATCCTCGCCCCCAGCTTGCCATACCCGGCAAGACTGATACTGATGCTGACGTGGGTCTCACCCCCAGAGTGACATACCCGGCAGGACTGATATTGATGCTAATGTGGGCCTCGCCCCCAAAGTGCCATACTCGGCAAGACTGATACTGATAATGAGGTAGGCCTCGCCCCCCCGGTACTCATCCCTCAAAACTGATACTGATGCTGATGTGGATGTGGGCCTCAACCCTGAGACTCATCTCCAAAACTGCTGATGATATGGGTCACGACCCTGGGACTCATCCCCAAAACTGCTACTGACATTGGCCTCGCCCCCAAACTAATGCGGATGTGGGCCTCGACCCTGAGACTCATCCCCCAACTGATGATGACATGGGCCTCTATTGGAAAATTATGACCCATAGCGTCACTATTTGTACAGATCATGGTGTTGTTGTACAAATTAACTATGTGACAAAGGATATTGCACTCTTATCATTTGTGATTAGATCACCAAGATATATAAATGATAGGAGGTCCTTATGATTTGTTCCTGGATTGAGAATGATATGAGACTGTATCAGTCCGCGAAGGATAAATCATTAAATATCCATAGTCAGAGTATTATCGAGATTGGACATCAATAATGCGCAAAAGACTAGTATTACACTTGTGCGCATTGTGAGGGCACAAACAGCATAGTTCTCATATATTTGGGTATATGACACTCATGCAAGTGTAATAGGAGGTTGTGTTTATCGATGGTATGGGAAACAGCTTCGCTCTGGATAGACCCCCTCAAAATTCCATTGGTAGTATGACTATGTGTCTATGGAAGTCCGAAATCAGGGTAGGTGTATTTGGTCTTAACCTGAGACTTGCACCGCTAATACTTGCGACAATCAATATACTTTGGTTTTGGTCGTCCAGGGCTTTAACAAGTTTTGTGTACGCCTCTGCTGGGTATATTGAGAATCGTAGTGTGTTGGGTGTGATGTCAAGACGGAAGTGTCACTCGAGTCATATGGAGATGATGATCGCGTAGGGATACAGAACTAGTTCTCTAAAGGTTGCAACCATCGGGATAATATGACTTGGTCATGATTATCCGATAACAAAGAGACTAGTTGGTCGTAATCCGATATATGTTTCGTACGGGGCAGACACTGTACCAGCCCCAGGCCTTGCATGTATACTACGCCTGATATAGATCTTATATTCCTGTCAGGATATTTCTGGAGAATTGGGTAGGCATGGAACTTTGCTAGAAGCCAACCTTGTCTTGTAAATCAGTATAAACGTAGTACTAGGTACTTACGTGTTGGGATAGTCCGACGACCAAATTTACTGCCAATATATCCGAGGATCTCATGGGTCGCTTCCCGAAGATTCACCGATGACGTATGACTCACACTTTATTAATCTGGGATTAATTAATCATGAGAGAGAAAATTAATCTGGGATTAATTACGGAGATATTTTATCTGGGATAAAATATCAATTAAAGAGAGAAAATGATTAATTTGGAATTAATCGATAAATTAATATATTCGATATATTAAACGAAATTGGATTTCGACGTAGAATTAAAATTAGATTTTAATTCGGGCGAACGAGTTAATTTAGAATTAATTCGTTAGCGACATGGATAGTGATTTTTCTAGGCATAATTAATTAAATATGTCGCACCGGAAAAATTCGTTAATTTGGAATTAGCGAACCCGAGCCCGAGATTGTTTACGAGCGCAATCGCATTTCGAATTCGAGTGCGGCACGCAAGTCAAATCTAGCGTCAAATCATTAGTCACATCAAGCGTCAAATCACATGTCACTTTGAGTGATGTGACAATTTGTCACTTGATTGATGTGAATAGTGATAGATGTTGATGGAGGTGGTTGTGTGCATTAATTGCCAAATTTTGGCTCCAAATCTTGTTGACTTTTGAAAGCCATATATAACTTTTGGTCTTGATTTTTGGTATAAGGTTTTGGAAACCAAAAACACACACAACTCTTTCTTCCTTCTCTCTTCTCACACGCCCAAGGGGCTGCCTTTTTCTCTTCTGGTTTGCTCATTGCCGTGAGCTGCAGTGGGTAGAAAATCATTTTTGTTCGCTACCGCATCGCTCAACCGATCGATGTGAGTATTTCAAAACTCCCTCGTTGTATTCACACATGTGTTTTATGCTTTGTATTCGATCCTCGGGACCGTAGAAACTCCCAACAATGGTATCCGAGCGATTAAAAGCATGAAATTTGATTAGGGCTTAAAATTTGGGTAAAATGATTTTGAGCATGATTTTATGAAATTGATGAATGAATATGCTTAAATGTGTTTTAATTGATGTTTGATTTGATCAATTTGATGAAAAATTATTTGGAACATTTTTCCCCAAAATTACTAGCTTGGCCGAAAATACTAGAGCCTTATAATGTCTTGGAATTTTGATTTTTTGATTCATTGGATGAGTTGGAATCATTTGGAGATATTGATTTAATGTTGAATTGGATTTAATTGGATTGAATTTGATTTGGACATAAAAATCCTCCATTGCTGAGACTTTGAGCATGAATATTGGGTTTGATGTTAATTAGCATGATTAATTAGGCTAATTGATGTTTTGGAAATATTGATTTGGGTAATTAATTATGTAATACACTTTATGTAATTAAATTGTAAAATTGGGTTTTTGTAATTTAATTATGTTGGGCCTATTTTGTAAAATTGGGCTTGAATGTTGTAAATGGGCTTATTGGGCTTGGTTGTACCAAGTTAGGTTTAGGCCAAAATTGGTTGGATCCAATTAGGCCCAAAACCGCTTCCATAAAACCCAAATGCGACTAATGGACCTTTAAGTATTTAATTGGGCCTAATGGGTCTAAATTGATTTCTGGGCTTATGGGGTTACTCCTTGATTGGACTTTGGTTATTGGGTTTGACCCGAGTTGACCAAAAGTCCACGCCTTAAAGAAATTAATTAAAAGCCCATTGGACTTTAATTAAATTGACGTTGGACGTTAATCGGGCTTTGAGACCCGTAGCGATTAAATTTGGAATTTAAGTCGTAAAAGTTCATTAATAAAGTGCAGTATTTAATTTGCAATTAAATAATGAGTTAGTATTAAATACATATTAAATTGGATTTAATGTTGTAGTTTAATTTAATTCAAGAATTCGTACTTTGAGTACTTATTCGCAAAACGAGTTTGATTCGAGCAAAATCAAATCGTTATTTGAACATTGGATGATCACTAATTATCAGATTAATTAATTTGATTAGATTGATTGATAACATGCTTGTGTGAATACATGGTTGCGATGCATGAATAATGTATATCAGATGGATATTAGATGGGTGGGGCAATTTTAGAAATTGTTGAAATAAATTTGGAATTTATTAATTGGACCTGCGTGTCCAGCCTTATTACCTCATTTCTCATTGTATTTCTCTTCTCACCTATTCCCCTCATTGTAAATGAGGTTTCTTTAGAAGTGTAGTGTAACGGGTAGAAGCAAATACTTGTGCTAGTGGGAGAGAGGAAATGGAGAGATTTGATCTAGTATCAATGTGTAAAGTATCCATCCGCATATCATTATTATTTTATTTATACGCGCTTTATTATGTGTTTTGAATGCATGTTTAAGGGTGTATGATGATGAGACATTAACAAAGATAATAAATTGGTTGCCAATTTGCACGCGAAAAACCCTCACAAAATATTAAGCGTTTTTCCTTCCATTGAGTGATTCTTACTCAAGATCTAAGACTGGCATTGGCTTGTTGGCCAAAGTCAAGGCCTTTGTCCGTCGAGGATGTGTTTGAATCACGAGAGCTTTGTTCCATATTGGTTTCTTGTCCAAGTTGTGGTTTGTTGGCCAAAGTCAAGACCACTTCTTGTCCATCGACCTTGATTACGAAGCTTTCCATGGTCAATGGGTCACGCTTAACTGGGATCACTAAGTTTGTTGTGCCAAAGCCAAGGCTTAGTTGATTCAAAGGAAAAAGGTTAGGCAATATATTGGATATATTGGCATATATAAGATATATATTTCGGACTTGGATGTCCCCCTACTGGATCTAGGAATTGGATTGGATCCAATTGATCTTAGAGATCTACCTAGTTAATTATCATACAATTTGTTGGCCAAAGTCAAGATTGTGTGATATTTAACGTGATCCTAGCCCACTAGGAAACACGGTTTCCCGAGTACTCGACAGAGGGTTAGAGGCTCACCGAAAAATAGTGGGAGACAAGAATTGAATTTTCAATATTCGTTTAATTACTTGCCATACGCGCTCAAAAAAATATCATTTGTCAATTAAATTAAATGTTAGTTGGACTAATATTTAAACGTTGTTTTAATAAATAGTTGGACTGTATTCAAACAATTTATTTATAATTGATTATATAATTAGATTATAATAATCATTATAATAATTAGTACCTAAATCATTGATTAAATAGTTGGACTATTAGAATCAAGATAAAAATGAAAAATTGACATTTAAAACATAATCCTAGGGAAAATGTATTTAAATGGTTTAATTTTCAAAATTGGGAATAAAATTTCAGGATGGTCCTGGAAAATAATAAGTTACTTTGATAAAATAACATATTAGGCCTAAGCCCGGAGTTAAGCAAATAGTAGAGCATGGTCTTCGGAAGATTAATGTGATGATAACTTTAGTGGTTAATCCATTTAGCTTGTCGCAGTAGACTCCTTAATTTCTTAATTAGAACAAAAGATTAGATCCTTAAAGTATGATAATGAAATTGAAGGATCTTCATAAATCTATGTTTAGATTTTAGAAGTACTATAATTGCAATAAATAACTCTTGGAGAGTTAATGACTATTCTCAATGAGATAAAGTCAAAGTTTGCAATTAGGCAAGTAGCGCAAGGCGCACCTTACTTCGATATTCTAGAAACCCAAGGCTTGGCCAAAGGCTTCTGGAATGTGAAAAATGGCAAAGCCAAAATCATTATAATCTTCTGGGAAGATAAATGATATATCCCAAAATGTCTGCTTAAATTGTGGCAAACGGGATCGCGGAAGCGTGATTGCCGTTTGGACAAAGCAGACATGAAGGAATTAAAGACGGTGCAAGGCTCCGGCTTTAAATATGTTTGTCATAATTATGTTCACCACTAGTATTAAAATTGGATTTGAATACTTAGTGTGATACATAAATATATACTGATGTTCAGAATCTGCTATGAGCAGGATACTGACTTCGGATTGAGATTTGTCTGCGAATAAGAAATGGGACGAAAGTCGCTGTTTTAATCATATATACCTAAAGTTTAGGAACTACCCTGTTGGAGATTCTAAGGGTCCCAAGGATCATAAATCAAGCATGAACATGTGTGAAGACATTCGAGGAAATCACGGAATACTTACATCGAGCGGTTGAGCGACGCGGAGGCAACAAAAATTTTTAGATTCTGCCTCTTACTGGTTCGGCAGTGAATAGTCCAAGCTCACTGTTTTGGCCTTCGTTTGGTCCTTCAACAAGCTCCAAGCTTCGTCGAATGGTTCCCGACTCATGGGTGGACTTCCCTATCACTTTCGCATGTCTCGTAGTGTGCTAGCACTTGCGATTTTTGCCACAAAAATCCAACTCTTGCTTCATTTTTTCTTTCAATCATTCGGCAGTTCACTGCCTCACAAACAGAAGAAATTCAGCTCTTCAAGGGCGTGAGAGAGAAGGAGAATGGAGAGAGAGAAGAGTAAAAGTAAAGTCTAATTTTGTATTTGATTTTATTAAATCATATACCAAAATTTTGGCTAATAAAAAGTCAAACTTTTAATGCCAACAACCACCATATCACTCAATCACATCAATCAATCAATCACTTGTCATATCACTCAAAGTGACATGATTTGACGCTTGATGTGACGCTAGATGCGACTAGCGATTTGACGCTTGATTTGACTTGCGTGCCGCACTCGAATTCAAAATGTGAATGCACTCGTAAATAATCTCGGGCTCGGTTTGCTAATTCCAAATTAATGAATTTTCCGTTGTGTCATAATTAAATGATTACGCCTAGCGAAATCACTATTCACGTCGCTTACGAATTAATTCTAAATTAATTCGCTCGCCCGAATTAAAATCTAATTTTAATTCCGCGTCGAAATCCAATTTCGTTTAATATATCAAATATATTAATTTAACCGATTAATTCCAAATTAATCGTTCTCTCTCTTTAATTGATATTTTATCCTAGATAAAATATCTCCGCAATTAATCCTAGATTAATTTTCCCTCTCATCTAATTAATCCCAGATTAATATAGAGTGCGAGTCATACGTCATCGGTGAATCTTTGGGAAGCGACCCATGAGATCCCCGGATATGTTGGCAGTAAAGTCGGTCGTCGGACTATCCGAACACGTAAGTACCCCATACTACGTTTATACCGATTTACAAGACAAGGTTGGCCTCTAGCAAAGCGCCATGCCTACCCAATTCTCCGGAAATATCCTTACATGATTAAAGGATATGTATCAGGCGTATTATATGTAGTATTGCGTATTTCTGTCCAGTATCGGATGATCACATGCAAGGCCTAGGGCTGGTACAGTGTTTGCCCCGTATGAAGCATATATCGGATTACTAGCAACTAGTCTCTTTATAATCGGATAATCATGACCAAGTCATATTATCCCGACGGTTGCAACCTTTTTAGAGAACCAGTTATGTATTCCTGCACGATCATCAACTCCATATGATTGGAGTGACACTTCCGTCTTGACATCACACCCAACACACTACGATTCTCAATATACCCAGCATTGGCGTACACAGAACCTGTTAAAGCCCTAGACGACCGCAACCAAAGTATATTGATTGTCGCAAGTATTAGCAGTGCAAGTCTCAGGTTAAGACTAAATACACCTACCCTGATTTCGAATTTCCATAGACACATAGTCATACTACCAATGGAATTCCGAGGGGCTCTTATCCAGAGCGAAGCTGTTTCCCGTACCATCAGTGAAACACAACCTCCTATTACATTTACATGAGTATCTTATACCCAAATATATGAGAACTATGTCGTTGTGCCCTCACAACGCGCACAAGTGTAATACTAGTCTTTTACGCATTCATCGATGTCCAATCTCGATAATGCTCTGACTAGGGATATTTAATGATTTATCCTTTGTGGATTGATACTGTCTCATAACATTCTCAATCCAGAAACAAATCACAGGGACCTCCTATTATTTATATATCTAGGTGATCTAATCACAAATGATAAGAGTGCAATCTCCTTTGTCACATAGTTAATTTGTACAACAACACCGTGATTATAATTGTCCAACAATCTCCCACTTGGCCTATAGCCGGTCACTCGAGTGTCTTACACCCGAACTATGTATGGTTGGCTCAAATTGCTGAGAAATGCTTTCGTCAGCGGATTCACATGATTATCGCCTGATGCGATTTATTCAATCATCACATCGCCACGATGTATGATCCGAACGAATCAGATGAATATCGAAGTATGTATCTGGATCGTTGATGACAGAATTATTTAATTCTTTAGCCTGTACTGCAGCCTAGCTCAGTTGCTAACAAAATTATATCTAATCTAATTAGATTTTTTTATCGACCCAAAGGCTTCTATTGCCGCTTCAGCTGCAGCAATAACCCAGATTTGTTGTTTATTCGATAACAGTATCTTGCTTGGAAGATTTCCAGCTTACCGTTCCGTTATTCAAACCGTATAGTACCGGTTGCGACTTATAGTCGTTTTATCGGTTAGGAAACTTGCTACAGTGATCCCAGTCACTTCAAGTTCTCCATCTCCATAGATTAAGAGAGCATCTTTAGTTCTCTAAGATACTAATGGATGTTCTTAACTTCAATCCAGTGACTATCACTCGGATTGGCCTGTTTGTGAATCCATATGCTCAAAGCGTATGAGACACCAGGTCGGGTACATTTTTCAATGTACGAATTCTCGGAGATTTTTATCGAAAGCCAAGCTTTCACCGATGTTTTATGGGAATGACGTATTATCATTATTTTATAGGACAGTTACTGTCAGTGCGCTCCCACTAACCCTCTTATATACACATGAATCTTTTTGTTTTGAATTAAATCATAAGATATTATGATCACATCAAAACGATAATTCCAAGAACCTATGCTTGCTTCAATCCAAACATGGATCGAATAACCCGCAAACCTTGTTTGCTAGTTTTGGTACGACAAAACCGTCAGGATGTTATAAACATCCTCCAAAAAGGTTTCATTTTCAGGAAAGCGATTTTTCGTAAAGCTGACATATGTCACACATGAAACATGCAGCTTTAGCAAGCATTATCCAAATGGATTTACCGTGGCAACAGGTAAAAGGTTGAACCGTAATCAACACAATGTTGATAACGATACCTTTCTGCTAAAAGCCTAGCTTTATACATTGGTATGTTGCCATCTATGTATGTCTTCCTTGAAGACTTATATAGTACCAATAGGCACAATGCCTTATGGTACATCAACTAGTGTCCAAAAATATTTGATATACATGGAATCCATTTCGGATTCATGACACTTTGTCATAATAGGGAGTCGATACCTTGTATCACTTCCTCATACGTAGTCAGTTGTTATACCTCAAAAAGATTAAAATCTTTATGAGGTGAGATCAGAAACCCATACCCCAGGTTGTTTTCTGACTCTCTCCGACATACGTGGTTCTTGTTTATTCCAAGGTTACTGGTAATAGTTCTATCATTGATGAACTATTTGTGTTCCATTAGGAATGGATGCCTGGAATAGTATTACTCCGATTTTCATCGAGTTTTACTATCCTCCCACTTACCACTGCATATCAGTATTTCTCTTAGGAAAACCGCATGGCGAGCAACAATCTAATTGTTCTCTTGTGAGATGTATAAGTACTATACTTAGGTATCCATAAGATAGTCTAAAATTGGCAATTATCCAATTTGGGTTCTAGTTTGGTATCATCCAAACATATGCCTAGCATCCCAAATTATCAGGAATGAGAAACCCGGTTTCTTTCCCGTTCATATATAATATGAAGTCTGTCAAACAGATTATTATGGAACCTTATTCTAGATAAGTTCTTGCACAATTAATGCTTATCCGTTGAAGGAAATGGTAGCTCAGAGCGACTCTGATTAACCTTAATCACGTCTAACATAATTCGGTTTATCCTATTCGGACACACCGTCACTTTGACGTGTTCCGGGAGGAGTCCTCATTTGAAAGAATACTATATTCTTTCAAGTATATTAGAAACTTATTGCTTAAGTATTTTCCATTATGGCCTAACAGTGACGGTATAATACTATAGCCGATCTTTTTGTCTATTTCGTGTCGAAACTTTAAAAGTTTCCGATTTGTGTTCTTCAAAAGAAACACATAACCATAACGCGATGCCACATCCGTATAGGTCACGAAATATTCATATCCACCTCTAGCCTAGCTAGACATGGGCCCACTTGCTTCACTATGAACTAGGGCTAACAGATTGGTGACATTTACACTTTTACCAAGTAAATATTGTTATAGGCACATTGCCCAATAAACTAGATTCGCAGACTTTATTTGAATAGGATCAAATCAGTCATAGTATCCACTCTTCAAAAGTGTGGATATACGAGTCTTGTTTAATTGTGTCCCAGACAACAATGCCACAATAAAGTTTCATCTGATCAAATCAGTTTGAGCTATTTGTTTGTCATGTTATACCTTTGAGATCTATTTATATTCAAAATATAAATGCTGTTATTCACATCTAATGTGTTTATCTCAATATCATCTTTATATAATGAAACACTTTAGTGTTCTAGAATATAAAGGTTCACCCGCAGCGGGTTAAACACTGATATGTAGATAATGTATCTAGTCAAACTAGTTACATTATAACAGTTTCCAAATTTAGGTACACACCCGAAGGGTAGTTCCTAAACTAAGGTATCTATGGTTAAAACAACGACTTTCATCCTGTTTCCAATCCGCAGATTAAATCTCAATTGAGGTCAGTATCCTGCTCATAGCAGATTCTGAACATCAATATATATTTCTGTACCACACTAAGTATTTAAAATCCAATTTAATACTAGTAGTGAACATAATTATGACAACCATATTTGAAGTCAGAGCCTTGCTCGTCTTCAATTCCTTCATGTCTGTTTTGTCCAAACGGCAGTCACGCTTCCGCGATCCCGTTTGCCACAGTTAGGCAGACATTTTAGGATATGTTCTTTATCTTCCCAGAAGTTTATAATGATTTTGCCTTTGCCGTTTTCCACATTCCAGAAGCCTTTGGCCAGACATTGGCCTTCTAGAATATCGAAGTAGGGTGCGCCTTGCGCTACTTGCCTAATTGCAAAGTTTGACTTTATCTCCTTAAGAATAGTCATTAACTCTCCAAGAGTTATTATTGCAATTTAGTACTTCTAAAATCTAAAATAGATTTATGAAGATCCTTCAATTTCTTTATCATACTTTAAGGATCTAATCCTTAGTTCTGATTCAGAAATTAAGGAGTCTACTGCGACAAGCTTAATGGATTAAGCACTTGAGTTATCATTACGTGATCTTCCAAAGATCATGCTCTACTATTTGCTTAACTCCGGGCTTTAGGCATAATATGTTATTTTATCAAATAAAGTAACTTATTATTTTTCCAGGACCATCATGAAATTATTCCCAATTTGAAAATTAAGCCATTTAAATACATTTTCCTTAGGATTATGTTTTAAATGCCAATCTTTTAATCATATCTTGATTTTAATAGTCCAACTATTTAATCAACGATTAAGGTACTATTTATTATAATGATTACAATAGTCCAACTATTTAATCAACTATAATTTAATAGAATAAAATCAATTATATTGATTACTATAATCCAATTATAAAATCAACTATAAATGAATAGTTTGAATACAGTCCAACTATTTATTAAAACAACATTTAAATATTAGTCCAACTAACATTTAATTTATAACGACGAATGATATTTGAATGAGCGTGTATGGAAAGTGATTAAACGAATATCGCAAATTCAATTCTTGCCTCCCACTATTTTTCGGCGAGCCTCTAACCTTCTGTCGAGTACTCGGGAAACCGCGTTTCCTAGTGGGCTAGGATCCCGTTAAATATCACACAATCTTGACTTTGGCCAAAAAATTGTATGATAATTAACTAGGTAGATCTCTAAGATCGATTGGATCCAATCCAATTCCTAGATCCGGTAGGGGAACATCCAAGTCCGAAACATATATCTTATATATGCCAATACATCCAATGTATTACCTAACCTTTTTCCTCTGAACCAAATAAGCCTTGGCTTTGGCACAACAAACTTAGTGATCCCAGTTAAGCGCGACCCATTGACCATGGAAAGCTTCGTAATCAATGTCGATGGACAAGAAGTGGTATTGACTTTGGCCAACAAACCACAACTTGGACAAGACACTGACATGTAACAAAGCTCTAGTGATTCAAACACATCCTTGACGGACAAAGGCCTTGACTTTGGCCAACAAGCCAATGCCAGTCTCGAATCTTGAGTGAGAATCACTCAATGGAAGGAAAGACGCTTAATATTTTACGAGGGTTTTTCGAGTGCAAATTGGCAACCAATTTATTATCTTTGTTAAGGTCTCATCATCATACACCCTTAAACATGCATTCTAAATAGATAATAAAGCGCGTATAATAAAATAATAATGATATGGGGATGGATACTTTACACATTGATCCTAGATCAAATCTCTCCATTTCTCTCTCCCGCTAGCACATGTATTTACTTCTACCCGTTACACTACACTTTTAAAGAAACCTCATTTACATTGAGGGGAATAGGTGAGAAGAGAATACAAAGAATATGGAGGTAATAAGGCTGGACACGCAGGTCCAATTAATAAATTCCAAATTTATTACAACAATTTCTAAAATTGCCCCACCCATCTAATATCCATCCGATATACATTATTCATGTATCGCACCCATGTATTCACACAAGCATGTTATCAATCAATCTAATCAAATTAATTAATCTGATAATTAGTGACCATCCAATGTTCAAACAACGATTTGATTTTGATCGAGTCAAACTCGTTTTGCGAATAAGTACTCAAAGTAGGAATTCTCGAATTAAATTAAACTACACAATTAAATCCAATTCAATTTGTATTTAATTCTAATTTTCTATTTAATTACAAATTAAATAATACACTTTATTTAATGAACCTTTACGACTTAAATTCCAAATTTAATCGCAACGGGTCTTAAAGCCCGATTAACGTCCAACTTCAATTTAATTAAAGTCCAATGGGCTTTTAATTAATTTCTTAAGGCGTGGACTTTTGGTCAACTCGGGTTAAACCAAATAACCAAAATCCAATCCGGGAGTTACCCCATAAGCCTAGAAATCAATTTTGGCCCATTAGGCCCAATTAAACTTTAAAGGTCCATATTGTCGCATTTGGGCTTTATGGAAGCGGTTTTGGGCCCAATTGGATCCAATCCAATTTGCCTAAACCCACCTTTGTACAACAAAGCCCAATAAGCCCATTTACAACATTTCAAGCCCAATTTCCAAAATTAGCCCAATTAACTAAATTACTAAAATCCAATTTTACAATTTAATTAATCAAAGTGCATTAACATAATTAATCACCCAAATCATTATTTCCAAAACACAAATTAGGCTAATTAATCATGCTCATCTACATCAATTAGTGTCCAACAAAAATTAACAAAAAATCAAACCCAATCATGCTCATAATGTCTCCGCAATATAGGGGTAATTTTTGTCCGATTCGGTTTCAATCCAATTAAACCCACAATCGACATTAAATCATATTCCCGAATGATTTCCAACACATCCAATTGTCAAAATCAAAAATCACCAAGACATTTTATGGCTCTATCCATTCGGCCATGACCAAAATATTGGGAAATTTGTTCCAAACACAATTTCAACAAATTGATCCAATCAATCCTAAATTCAAACACATTTAAGTATACTAATACATCCAATTTCATTAATCATGCTCAAAATCAAGTTTGTCCAATTTTAAGCCCTAAATCAATTTCATGCTTTTAACCAAGCTCTGATACCTTTGTTGGAGATTCTAAGGGTCCCAAGGATCATAAATCAAGCATATGTGTGAATACATTCGAGGAAGTCGCAGAATACTTACATCGAGCGGTTGAGCGACGCAGAGGCAACAAAAATTTTCAGATTCTGCCTCTCACTGGTTCGACAGTGAGTAGTCCAAGCTCACTGTTTTGGCCTTCGTTTGGTCCTTCGTCAAGCTCCAAGCTTCGTCGAATGGTTCCATATCACCTTCGCATGTCTCGTAGTGTGCTAGCACTTAATCCAACTTTTGCTTCCCTTTTTCTTTCCATTATTCGGCAGTTCACTGCCTCACAAACAGAAGAAATTCAGCCCTTCAAGGGCGTGAGAGAGAAGGAGAATGGAGAGAGATAAGAGTAAAAGTAAAGTTTAATTTTGTATTTGATTTTATTAAATCATATACCAAAATTTTGGCTAATAAAAAGTCAAACTTTTAATGCCAACAACCACCACATCACTCAATCACATCAATCAATCAATCACCTGTCATATCACTCAAAGTGACATGATTTGACACTTGATGTGACACTAGATGTGACTAGCGATTTGGCGCTTGATTTGACTTGCGTGCCGCACTCTAATTCGAAATGCGAATGCGCTTGCAAATAATCTCGGGCTCGGTTCACTAATTCCAAATTAACGAATTTTCCGTTGCATCGTAATTAAATGATTACGCCTATCGAAATCACTATTCACGTCGCTTACGAATTAATTCTAAATTAATTCGCTCGCCCGAATTAAAATCTAATTTTAATTCTGCGTCGAAATCCAATTTCGTTTAATATATCAAATATATTAATTTGAACGATTAATTCCAAATTAATCATTCTCTCCCTTTAATTGATATTTTAACCCAGATAAAATATCTCCGCAATTAATCCCAGATTAATTTTCTCTCTCATCTAATTAATCCCAGATTAATATAGAGTGCGAGTCATACGTCATCGGTGAATCTTTGGGAAGCGACCCATGTGATCCCCGGATATGTTGGCAGTAAAGTCGGTAGTCGGACTATCCGAACATGTAAGTACCTCATACTACGTTTATACCGATTTACAAGACAAGTTTGGCCTTTAGCAAAGAGCCATGCCTACCCAATTCTCCGGAAATATCCTTACATGATTAAAGGATCTGTATCAGGCGTAGTATACGTAGTATTGCGTATTTCTGTCCAGTATCGGATGATCACATGCAAGGCCTGGGGCTGGTACAGTGTCTGCCCCGTACGAAGCATATATCGGATTACTAGCAACTAGTCTCTTTATAATCGGATAATCATGACCAAGTCATATTATCCCGACGGTTGCAACCTTTTTAGAGAACCAGTTATGTATCCCTGCGCGATCATCAACTCCATATGACTGGAGTGACACTTCCCTCTTGACATCACACCCAACACACTACGATTCTCAATATACCCAGCATTGGCGTACACAGAACCTGTTAAAGCCCTGGACGATCGCAACCAAAGTATTATTAATTTCCATCATGTTTGCTGGGAGCTTGACTATTTTTATTATTTTTTTGCTTTGAAAATGACTTTAATAATTACACATAACACACTTCCAGATGTTTCATCCATTTCGGTCATGAAATCTTTAGAATTCGAAATTATTTTGTTCCTCAAAGTTGTAGATATTTGAGTCTTGTTTAATCTGAAACTTGAATCAGCTCAATCTGATATCGGATTAAAGAGTTATGCCCAAAATATGACAGTTGTGCAAAATTGGAATTTCCGAAACTGCACTTCGTTAGAACGCCCTTTTAAGTTTCCAATCTCCAAAATTAATATGTCAAGTCAAATTTTTTCTCTTATTTGACCACATTTCGTCCTAAATGATTTCATTGAGTCCCAATATTATTTTATCTGTAAAATAAACTAAAACACATCAAAACGTTCATCAAACCCGAGAAACTAAACAAAATATTAAGTAAAAGGGGCAGTAAATATTGATATATTTTCCACTCATCAGGTTCATTTTTCGCTGATGCTACATTTTACAATTTTTCAGTCATGTTTTCATGTTCTCAACTTGTTGACTTATTTTATGTATCATGTTTTACATGTTCGCAACTTACGTTCTTCATGTGTTATGTTTACATGCTTTCAGCTATTGTCTTCTGTGTGTCATGATTTTAGTTTTCGAATGACATTATTCATAATTTCATGTATATAGTTTATGATTCCAACTTATGTGTCATATTTACATAATTTTATTTGACGAGCTTTTATGTCTTTCGTGATGCCTAATGTGGCATTGATCACCCTCATAAGCTCATTTACATTCAAGTTCATGTTTTCATTTTCGTTACGTGGTTCGATTTCATGTTTACATTTTACATGTGTTTTTATGTCTTTAGTTGGCATTATATAGTTTTCAGTCATGTGATGATTTCACTTGATGTTATGTATGTTGTGTTATGTTTCCATTTGACGTTAAGTTGTTTTTAGTCAGATTTTGCTTGACATTGAAACGACTCATGACTTTTGAGGTCATGTTTTACATGTTTGCGATCTTGAAGTAGTTTTAAGTTTGACGTGCTTTTCGATTTTTCACGTTTACGTGCATCCACATTGCGATGTTTCAATTTTCATGTTTCGTCATAGTTTACGGTCATGTTATGGAATTTTAGTCTTGTTGCAACTTTGTGTATATGTTTTCCAGTTTCAGCTTCTTAGTTCATTTTACTTCTTGGGTCAGGAACTGGTGGTACCACGAACAAATCTGTGAGGGTGTAGGGTTTGTACTTGAGATCCATCTTTATTGTGAGGCAAAAAGCGGGCAATACCTTGTTAGTGGGTCTAGTTGTGTGACATGACCTTATATGACATCATGCTTTCGGGCTTATTGATGAAGTGCTTAAGATACTTTCATCTTTTTGACCTCTGTAAATGATGTTGTACCTTGATCCATTTGTGTATTTTGAATATCGAGACGAAATTCTTTTAAGGAGGGAAGAATGTAATGACCCCAAATTTTTTAATAAAAGTATTACTATCTTTTCCCCTAAAAGTATTTGGTCAAATTTTGAAATTTTGACCTTATGGGTCAATTGATAAATTTTCATCAATTTGCTATAATTTTGGTTTAACCAAAATTCAAGGGGGTTGACTGATAATTTTCAGCCCATTATAAACATTTTTTTCTTCTCTCTCCCAAAACGTGAGCACATTTTCCATTTTTGTCTTTCTTTTTTGTCTTTCTTTCTTCTTTCTCTCTTCTTCTTTCATGCGTGAGAGAGAAAGATCCGGCCACCAATGGCACTTTCAAGTAAGTGTGCTGGGGGAAGGATAAAACGGGTCATGGGGAGCAGTTTTATGGTGGCCATGTCACCGGAGATGGCCGTTTTCTGACTAAGGGAGAGCTTGAAGATTCCGAAAGTTTTTGGGCAATCCATTGCAAATCAGAGCTTCGTTAGGCACGTGACCACCGCCATTGGATTTAGGACGATGGCGCGTATCTACCGGTGATAGTAGTGAGGCAGCTCATCGGTGTGTGGCTCCACGCGTCGACGCGTGGGGTGGTGTGAAGACCACGCACCGACGTGCTTGGGCAGAATCTCCTCTTCGATGTTCTCGACTCGTTGATTCGACCCTTTTATTTGGTAACGGACCCAAACTTTAATTTTGTATATTTACTGTGTTTTCACTTGTTTTATTACCAATTTTGTATTTTTTAATTTGTTTTTATTTTTGAGTTTGAAATTGTTGTTTTCAGATTATGACCTTGATTGTGAAGTGTGGTTGGGTGGTTTTTGTTGACCCTGGATTGGCATTTGTGGTATTGAATTGAAAATAGAAATACGGTATTTTAAACGGAACCATGTCGATTTTTTGTTAGATTTGTGCGGGAGTTTGTTTGGTGCGTTGTACCTCTCAGTTTTCTAGATGTCACTTTTGGGTGATATTTGGGTGGTCGCCGGTCATCGAGACCCACATGCATCATTAAGCGTGCCAAATGGACCTGAATAGAGTTTTATAGCGGTTAGACCAATGAAATTGGCTTAGCGCGTTGAGCCTCGTTGTGATATCGGTTTCTCACGTCAATTATAAGGTTGAGGTAGGGATTCAGTACTCATCTTCATTGCGGTTTTAGATTTTATATATATATATATATATATATATATATATATATATATATATATATATATATATATATATATATATTAGGGATATGCCTTATACCCAACTTGTGGATGGGCTATATGTACATGTATTTGTAATATTTTCATTAATTAATAAAATGGTAATCTTTATTATACGTGTCTTACATAACTTATATGAATCATCAACACTGTAATAAAGCCATTGGAGTAATAAGACGATGGCTTCCACGCCTTATGAGAATCATTGCTCTTAAATATTCCTAGTCATAGTTTTGTGAATAATCTGGGCATTCACAAAGTGGAGAGACTAGCATGATGATATGATCCGCCCTTAAGTGGGGTAGCCGATCTCATAGGCTACTAGCGGAGATCCGTCCGCTTGGTGTATCATATGGATGCATGAGTTGCTCATGTCCATCGAACTGACCGCCGAAATTTTTCATATGGAGTGTTTATCCCATGTGTCTATAAGAACTTTCATGTATCGATTATGTGACTAGTCCTTAGACTTGAGGTCTTTACAATCTTATGTGTGGATCAAATAACTTTGACATTCTCCTTCCCCGGTTCAATAGATACGGTCATAAGGGTATGATTGGGTCATTTGTCGAAACACATGAAGTTTGTAAAGATACAACAGAGAATTGCCACTCTCTCGGATAATATTTTCTTATAAGAGTAGTATTCCAGTTCGCGGGTTGATATGTGTGATCAATGCTTGAGACTGTGGCCACAGCGGAAGAATCATGTGAGATTCTTGGGTTAGCACGATTCAAGACACTGTCAACATCATACCTTTGACCATATGGGTAGACACTTTCCGTACCCTAGGTCAATAGGTGGGGATACAGTGAGGTAAAGGACCGTATCATATGTAAATCGCATACAGAATGTGTATATATATATTTCCTTCTCATTTGGGGGCCTTGGCATGTTGCTAGATGTCAACCTTGGTCATTGAAATTGAACGACCATATGATCGGAGGATAATTTATGTTCGATTAAATTATCACGATTCATTTCATGTCCAACTTAAGGGGAACCCAAAAGGTCACACACAAAAAAGTCGAAATCAATGGTTAACAGTGCACAGTACAAATTTAACAACATATATGATTGCTGTAGGAATTGTTCATAAATGATTCAATATGTTTGATTATTAAACAGATCATTTATGAGGTTCCATAGTGGCTTAGGGATTGGTGAATGACGATAGGGGCACTTTGGGAATTGGAATAAATAGATAAAAAAAAATACTATTCACATGAATAGTACCGTGTGAATAGTAAATTTTTTTAATCTATTTTTTTTATTTGTTTTGAATTCCAATTCGGCCCAAACTCTTATTATGGTTGTATAATCTCATTAAACCACTAAATTAAGATCCAATGGCTAAGATTAAATGGCTTTTATCCCACATCGGATTCTTAATTAATTTTGTTGTCTTTGGAGCACTATATAAACCCAAAGAATTCTTCACAAAATTTTGCACCAAACCTTTCATATCTTGGGTTTATATAAGTGAGCAACTCTAAAGTTTTATGAATAAGCCACTGATTTTGAGGATCCTTAAGTCTAATTGACTAGAGGAACCTCGAGTTAAAAGTTTTGAGGTATTTGCCTAGGCTATCACCAATGGCGAAATACCCGTGCGCTCAAGGCGTAGTCTTGCCGTTGAGTTTTGGCTTTGGTGTGTGCATCTTTGGAGGCCACACACTTGGGTGGATCTTTGGAACGTGGAAGAACTTGCTGAATTCGCGAAAAGCTTGTAGATTGGAGGGAGGACTGGAGGAGTATACAATTCAAGTAATTCTTTTTTCTTTCTTTATTTTAATTAGAGTTCTTATGATAGTTAACATGTTTAGGTTTATGTTCTATGCATGTTTTATGAGTTTTATGCTTAGAATATATAGTACCATGCCTAGGCTTGTAGAATAATCAAAACAAATGGGTTTTGGGCAAAGGGAAAGCGGCATAATAATTTTATTTTTCCGCTGCGCACTCGCGGCCGCGTCCCAACAGTGGTATCAGAGCACCGTTTTTGTTTTGATTAGTTCTCACTCATTTGAACTCGAAATTGGGTGCTTAAAATCTCGTTGGAAATCTAACACCCTGAACTTAAATTTAGGCACAATTTTTGCATGATTTGGTTAAGATTTGAATTGTGAAATTGCATTTAAAATTCACGTGTCTGCAGAAAAACGTGAATAGTAAATTTATTTGAATAAAATAAAATACAATATCATAATTAAATATTAATCAAAGTTATTTAATGCCTAAAATAATTCCAACATATTAAAACTCATATGCTTGATAATTCTATGTATGATTAGAATTGGCATGATTATTTTAAGGTGCAAGCATCTATAGACTTTCTAAGAAATAGAGAGTGTATTGCTTATCCCTTAGCTAAGTAATTATTCTGTGATGAACTTAGAGATTTATTACCTTTAAGGCTAATAAATATAAATCACTTGTTTCTACTAAAAGACATTATAAAAGATACAAGTGGGGTGGGACCAAGGCGTTAATAAAACTTTTCAAACTAAAGTTAATTTAACCAAAGGTATTACTAGAGTTAGATAATGATTTGGTGTCTTCCTTCACTCACTACCTTTTTATAGCCAAAAGGAAAAGCTGTGAAGAAATCTAGATAATCATTTACTCAAAGCTTACCTTAAAGCATATTTAAAGTGTTGGACTAATTTGGAGGATCTATTGTTTATTCCTATCACCAAGGCGATAAGAGCATAAGAGGTAAGGGTATTTAAGAGAGTTCGCTCCACCCTCCCTCTGGGGAATTTTCAATGGAGGAATCCATTTGACAGTTATTCACTTAAACTTGCTAAAATCCTCAATAATAATTTAAGTCTAAAATTTGCCTCCCATTGTAAAGTATAGACCCAAAGGGCTTAAATCGTATTGGCAGGACTAAGCTTTACCAGACTGACCAATACCAATTTGTCCCTAAATCGTACTATTGACAGTAGTTTGACTTTTCTGAGTCATAAGACGCAGCGACCCTTAGACGTGGTCTTATAACTTAGTGGCAAAGATTGAGTGTCCACAAGGACTAGCATAAGCTATGGCATGTTTGATTGCCCAACCCGATGATCAAGGAATTGTGATTTATATTATAAATTGGTTGGGAACCTACCTAATTATCATATTTTATAACGACCGGCCCTAGTCGGAGTTATGAAATGATGATAATGGGATCCTTTCCCAAAAGAAATCCATCATATTGGGGTTGATACGATTTGCTTAAAATTTTAAAACAATTGAGTGGGAGCAAATTGATAATATTAAAAGCCCATGTTATTATGAAATATTAATGAAAAATATATTCGTAATTTTAACATTCTCTCTTAACCGGTGGTTAAAATATTTCACAAACATTCAAATGGAAAACAGAGTATCACTTCGTTCCATCCTTGATGAGCATAAGCTCAAAGGAGACAACTACAATGACTGGTTTAGAAATCTTAAAATTGTATTACGACAAGAAAAGATTTTTTATGTTCTTGAAAGACCTTTTCCCCTGAACCAGCAGAAGATGCTGACCAAAATACATTCGATGCTTGGAATAAACACGTCGATGATGATGAGCAAGCAGTTTTCATAATGCTTGGCTCTATTGCGGACGAACTTCAGAAAGATCATGAAGATATGGATGCTCAAACCATCATCTTTCACTTGAAGGAGTTGTATGCAAATTCTGTTCATACCGTGAGATTTCAAGTGTCATGTGTCTTATTCCAAACAAGGTATAAAGAAGGATCTGTTAATGGACATGTGCTTAAGATGATTGGCCACATTGAAAAATTGGCCAACCTCGGGTTTATCATGGATCATGAGATATGTCAGGATCTAATTCTTCAGTCCTTACCAAAAGAATTCTCTAACTTTATTATGTATTTTCATCTGTCTGATAAAGAAGCTACTTTATCAGAATTGCACAATCTGATAAAGCAAGCAGAGAAAGACTTGAAACCGGAGCTTACAACCTCCGTCATGCTTACGGGTACGGACCTGAAGCCACGAGGCCCAAAGAAAAATAAGGGCAAGGCCAAGGCTCCAGATCACCTAAAGCCCAATGGTAAGATGGAGAAGAAAAAGGGAATGGGGAAATGTTTCTTTTGTGGAAAGAAGGGTCATTGGAAGAAAGACTACAGATCCTTGAAAGCCAAGGAATCTAGGGAAGCCCAAGAGTCCAAGAAGCCCAATGCTTCAGGTATGTTGTATATGATTGAACTATATTCTCAAAACTCTGAACCTTCTACTTGGGTGCTTGACACCAGTTGTGGGACTCACTTGTGTAACAATGTGCAGGGCCTGAGAAACAGTAGGAGGTTCCATCATGGGGAGGTTGACTTACCCATGGGTAATGGAGCAAAACTGGCTGCATTGTGCGTGTGGACTTATTCATTAGTTTTTCCGAATGGTTTAGTTTTAGACTTAGAAGATTGTGTTTATGTACCTTCGCTAGTAAAGAACATCATTTCAATTTCTTCTTTATGTAATAAAGGATTTTCATGCCTAATAAGTTGTAATGAATGTTCTATTTATTTCAATGAAATAAAATATGAAGATGGTATTTTGAATAATGGTATCTACGTCTTACAAACTAACAAAGAATGTTCAACCTCTAATATATACATTGTTAACTCGAATAATCTCAATGAATCACTTCTATGGCACAGTCACTTAAGTCATATCAATGAAACAAGATTAACTAAGCTACATAAGGATGGGTATTTCAGACCCTTCAAATATGAACCTTATGAAACTTGTGAGTCTTGTTTACTTGGTAAAATGACCAAATTACCCTTCAAAGGTAAATGACAGCGTTGCAGCAGAGACATTAGAACTCATACACTCTGATGTATGTGGACCAATGTCAGTCACCGCTAGAGGTGGATTCTCCTACTTCATTACATTTATCGAGGATCACTCGCGATATGGGTATGTGTACCTTATGCGGTACAAATCTGAAGCCTTTGAGAAATTTAAAGACTTCAAAGCTGAAGTAGAAAACCAGCTTAATAAAAGTATTAAGTCACTAAGGTCTGACCGAGGTGGTGAATACTTAAGCAACGAATTTCAAGATTACTTGAGAGAATATGGCATTGTTTCCCAATGGACTCCTCTGGGAACTCCACAGCATAATGAGGTCTTCGAAATGAGAAATCGGAAATTATTAGATATGGTCCGATCAATGATGCCAGACACGGATCTACCTCTTTCATTTTGGGGTCTTGCTTTAGAAACTGCAACACTACTACTAAACCAAGTTCCTTCCAAGACTGTTAGTCAAACACCATATAAGTTATGGTCTGTGAAACGTCCTAGTCTTAGTTATCTAAGAGTTTTGGGATGTGACGCATATGTCAAGCTCACACAAACTAACAAATTGGATGATATGGCAGTTAAATGTAAGTTTGTAGGATATGCCTTGAACTCAATAGCAAACGTGTTCTATGTCCCAAATGAACAAAGAACATTTGTCTCACGAAATGCTAAATTTCTAGAGAATAAATTCCTTCTCAAGAAATATAGTGGGAGTAGACTTGACCTCGATGAGGTACGAGAAGAACAAACTAACATAGAACTAAACCCCAGGCCCCTCAAAAGGGCAGCGACGGAACAACCACAAGGTTATGAACTCAGAAGGTCTGGTAGGGAAAGACATGAGCCTGAAAGATATGGTTTCCATATTGATGAGGAACATGATCAGGTCATTGATAATGACGATCCCACCAGTTATGACGAAGCAATGCGTGACATTGATTTAGTCAAGTGGCTTGACGCCATGAAATCTGAAATAGACTCTATGTATCAGAATCAAGTCTGGGACTTGGTAGATGCACCTGAATGGATAAAACCCATAGGCTGCAAGTGGATTTACAAGCGTAAAACTGATGCAGAAGGCAACATCCAAACCTATAAGGCTAGGTTGGTGGCGAAAGGTTATAGAAAAATCCAAGGAATTGACTATGAGGAAACCTTCTCGCCTATTGCAATGATAAAGTTCATTCGAATTTTACTGGCACTAGCTGCACACTTTGATTATGAGATTTGGCAAATGGATGTCAAAACAGTTTTCCTTAATGGGGACCTCCTAGAGGAAGTCTATATGACACAATCTGAGGGGTTTGTATCTAAGGATGATCACAATAAAGTATGCAAGCTTAAACGATCCATTTATGGACTCAAGCAAGCCTCCAGAAGTTGGAATATACGATTTGATGAGACAATCAAAGAATTTGACTTCATCAAAAATGTAGACGAGCCTTGTGTTTACAGGAAAAGTAGTGGGAGTGCTGTTGTATTTCTTGTATTATATGTCGATGATATATTAATTATCGGGAATGATATTCCTATGATGCAAGCCACCAAGCAATGGTTATCTCAGAATTTCTCCATGAAAGATTTGGGAGAAGCAGCCTACATCCTCGGCATTAAGATCTACCATGATAGATCTAAGAGGTTGTTAGGACTTTCTCAATCTACGTACATAGATAAAGTTTTGAAAAGATTCAAAATGGAAGATTCAAAAAGAGGTAATTTACCTACTTGTCATGGAATCAAAATATCTAAGGAGCAATGTCCACATACTCATTCAGATAGAGAGCGTATGAGTAGGATCCCTTATACTTCAGCAATAGGATCGATCATGTACGCCATGCTATGTACAAGACCTGATGTCTCTTATGCTCTTAACATAACAAGCAGGTATCAAGCAAATCCTAGTGAGCAACACTGAGCAGCTGTCAAAACAATCCTTAAGTATCTGAGAAGAACTAAGGATGTGTTTTTGACATACGGAGATTGTTTTGAGATGAAAGTCATTGGTTACTATGATGCGAGCTTTCAAACTAACAAGGATGACATCAGATCGCAAATAGGATATATGTTTAATTTGAATGGTGGTACTGTCAGTTGGAAAAGCTCAAAGTAGTCAACTACAGTGGACTCCACCACTGAAGCCGAGTATATTACAGCATCTGAGCCAGCTAAAGAAGCAGTCTGGATAAAGAAGTTCATCACGAAACTGGAAGTGCTTCTCTCGATAAAGAATGGCATCACGATGTATTGTGACAACACATGCGCCATTGCTCAATCAAATGAACCAAGGTCCCACCAGAAATCCAAGCATGTACTCATGCAATTTCATCTCATCAGGGAGATTGTTGAGAGAAAAGAAGTTATTATAGAGAAAATACCAACATAAGATAATCTTGCAGATTATCTGACTAAAGGGCTGACTCAACAAAAGCAAGATATGCACACCCAAGAGTATGGTGTCCAGATTCATACTAGTTGGATATAGTGCAAGTGGGAGATTGTTAGGGATATGCCCTATACCCAACTTGTGGATGGGCTATATGTACATGTATTTGTAATATTTTCATTAATTAATAAAATGGAAATATTTATTATGCGTGTCTTACATAACTTATATGAATCATCAACACTGTAATAAAGCCCTTTGAGTAATAAGACGATGGCTTCCACGCCTTATGAGAATCATTACTCTTAAATTTTCCTAGTCATAGTTTTGTGAATAATCCAACGATCTCCAAATCTCACAACGAAAGAGTCGCTGGTCAGCAAACATCTCAAGATTCACGGTGATGGTGGTGGTAGGGGCTGAAACACGGCGGTTACAGACGATCGGTTAAACACCGATAACAACCGTATTTTGCTCGTTTCTCAACAACCGAAGGTCCGATTTGGGCAAACGAACTATCTAACTCCCGTATCTCGATGATGAGAAAATTTTGGTCCGGGAGGTGTCATACATGCGCGGCGGCGCGTGGAGCGCGTGGGCAGCAACTCGCCGACGCGTGGGGGCGCGTCTGGCGGTGTTTCGACGGCGGTCCGGTGGTGATGGATTCGTCTCGAAGAGGGGATACTCCAGATGTGGTCACTTGCCGGAAACGGAGATCGGACGACGTCGAAAACTCCATTTCTCTCTCTGTCCATGCACTTTCTATCTCTTTTGGATAATCCTCTCTCAATAGCTCTTGATTTCTCTCTCTAAAACACTATAAAATTATTCTCTGAACTCTATTTGAGATGAACAAGGCAAACAAATGGTCCTGGAAGATTCTGATTGGCAAATGTTCTGTTTGTTATTCTGTTAACTCTACTTCCCAACCAAACTGTCCATGATGGATCTTCTGGCAAAGTAACAAATTATTCAACAGCAAGGTAGGAACATCAACACAACAAATAAATTATGGATATGTTTTTTCCATGGAAGCTTCCATGATATTAATAACTTTGAAACCTTTTTGCTAAAATATTATTTGGCAAAGGAACATGTGGAAGAAGAATAATAAAAATAGAGAGAGAGATTGAGTTTAAGAACTTGATCTACAATTGCAACCGTAAGAGTAGCTTCAAGAAGATAATGAAGATAAGCCATATGTGAGATAATTAATTATTTGATAGAAGAAGACAAGAAGTTTGGTGAGTATGTTTGTTTGATTAGGAAATAATAGAAATTAATTATTGATGATAATGGAGGTGGGGTGTGTTAGGTTTGAAAATAATTGACATGATAGGAAAAGAAATACAAGACATTACAATCTACCCACCTTACAAAAATTTCATCCTCGAAATTACTAAATCCTCAAACAACTCTGAGTATTTCTCCCTCATAACCTGTTTCACTTCCCGAGTCGCCTCCTGAATGTGATGAATAGACCTCATGAACTTCACAAGAGGATTACGTCTGGATCTCAACTCTTGAACCTTCCAATCTACGATATTCACAGGCTTTCCTTATAAGTCAAGTTCTCGCTCAGCTCCATCGGTTGACTCTACAAAATACGAGAAGGGTCTGGTACATACTTCTTTGGTACGAATATACGAAACACTTTATGAATCCTTTCTAATTTCGGTGGTAATGCCAGACGATATGCCACTTTTCCACTCTCTCCAAAATCTCAAAAGGACCAATACAGCGCGGTGAAAACTTTCTCTTCCAGCTAAACCTCACAACTCCCTCCCAATAAGAGATTTTCAAGAGTACTTTATCTCCAACTTGGAACTCAAGGTCATACCCCCTATTGTTGACAAACTCTTCTGTCAGCTCTGCTCATCTAACAGTCTCGGTCGGATCAACCTAATCCTCTCAGATGTCATATCTACCAAGTCTGAGCCATGAATCTGTCTATCTCCAACTGTGCCCCAACAAACAAAATCATACATCTCTTCTCACGCAAAGTCTTATATGGAGTCATGCTGATACTAGTCTGAAACCTATGGTAGTAGGTGAACTCGATCAGACGTAAATGTTCATCCCAACTCCCAATGAATGATCTCAACAAATCTTTTAGCATATGAATAGTCTGTTCTGACTGACCGTCGGTCTGAGGGTGGAATGAGGTGCTCCTAGAAATTTTGGATCCTATAGTCTTCAAGAAATTCTTTCGAAAATGAGAAGTAAATCCGACAACACTATCTGATACAATCGATAAGGGTACACCATGTAATCGTACAATCTACTCCACAAATAATTTTGCTAGTCTCTCTGGTCATCATATAACTCGAATCGTAAAAAAAAATAAACAGATCTAGACAATCGATCCACTACTACCCAAACTGTATCATAACTCTACTGTGTCCTCGGTAGCTCTACTACAAAATCTATCGTGATGTTTTCCCATAGCCACTCAGGTATAGGTAAAGGCTGGAGTAATCCGAATGGATGATGATGTTCTACTTTAACCTTCTGACAAACCAAACACCAAGATACAAACTCTGAAATCTCTCTCTTCATTCCCGACCACCAATAAGTCTTCTTAAGATTTTTAATACATCTTGGTGCTCTTAGAATTTATATAATAAGGAATATCGTGAGCCTAATCCAAGATCTCCTACTTGAGCTTTCCAGTAGATGGTATCACAACTCTATCTCCAAATAATTATACATCCTCTGAACTCAATCTGAAAGTAGTAGTCTCATTCCTTCCAATCTCTGCTCTCCATTTTTTTTACCTCGTGCCACAACTTACAAACCAGCTATCCCATCTCCTAATTGTATGTGTTTCTAGAACATGCCAAGATCGTCTAAGAGTGATTTGTGTGTGAATAAAATCAAAAGAGTTGCGGAAAATACTCACATTGATCGGATGAGTTCAAAACTTTTTATGCATTTCGGTAGAAGCTCCAAGCCGTCTTGAGTGTTTCCAACACTTTGGTGAGTTTCCCAATCACCTTGATTCACTCCTTGATGTGCTAGCAAGAACAAATGAAAGAAAAAATTGCTCTCCAAGAGAAGCAATGGTGATCGGTCAATGGGTGAGGAGAGAGAGAGAGATGAAGTTGTTTTTAATATTTTAGATTTCTAAAATCTAATACCAAAAAAAATTATTCAAAAAATGTATATACCTTTTTTCAAAAAGGGAAAGTGTGTTGGACAAGAAACCTTTAAAAGCTTCCAACCACTTCCATCACTCAAGATTGACAAGTGATGTAAGTGGGTGGGTGTAACATCCCGCCTAAGCCAGGATGTTACCGACATGAGACAGACTAATCCTGCCTCCATAAGCCTCTGATTCTAACGAAATTTCGGCTTAATATATGCAGAACATCATGCAACCTGACTTATAGCCAGCACCCAAAGACAACCTATTATGCAACTCAAAACATATGCAAACATCAACTAGGCCTCAGGCCTGAACTCAATGAACAAAAGTAAATCACTTGGGATCCGGCCGGAACTCAAAATAAAACTATACTATTACATATGCAATATAAGTACAAATACAAACCAAGGAGTTGTGATGACCCATAACTCGACCCAGGACTCAATGACATCCTTGACTGCAATTGGGGCGATCCACTATCTTCAAAGTCTTCACCAAAATCCTGTTGGCTCAGTATGACTACTACTGACCTGCAAAACTAACAAACTGTTGTGGTGTGAGTCATAAGACTCAGTAAGTAACCATGCTCATAACTTGAGCGTCAAACACACACAAAGTCTGAATTCCTTTTATGTGTTAACCTGAGTTGTCTATGTGATCAAGCAATTACGTATTCGGTCTGAGTTATCTACTTAGTTCTTATCCATTTACAAACATATTACTTGTTACTGATCCTTTTATCTGATTACTTATACTTCAAATCATGTTTACCACTTACATTAACAAACATCCAAATTAATTACATCAAGTTTATATATCACTGTCAAAACCCAACCCTGCTTTCACTGCGCTACTCTGATATCTCATGATATCCCTGTATACTCTCTGCTTGCTCAGCTCAGACATCTATTACAGCTTTCCTTCTTTTATTTCCTTGAAATATCATCAAATCAGAATTATCAACTATTCTTTATTTTAAACATTTATCACACCATCTTCAATCATGTATACATAAATAAATGTAATCACACTTATCATACACTAATATTCACAGAAAGGGTTCCTTCTATGTAAATATATATATAACTCATACAGTCATTGAACAAATATATATATAAAAAATGTACTAATGCTATTATACATAAATGCCAATTATATGCAACTCAAATGGTTTCTATAATATATATATGGTCTATATGCATAACTTTTGAATTATATCTTGCTTTATAAACTATTACTTTAAAACCTTTTTCTGAAAAACTTACATATGAATGTACTAATGCTTTCATGCATAATATCAACTATATGCATTTTCAAATGATAACCAAAATATATGATTTATATGCATGACTTGTAAACTTAACTCTACTTAACATGCTATGCTTTTAGAAAATGCTTTCTGAAAACCCTTTCTAAAGAACTCTATTCCAAAAGTTTATTTCTGAAAACTCTTTGCTGAAAACTTTACTTGAAAAACTGGTTTTTGCTTCAAAATTCTGAATCTCTTATAAAACTGCTGTTTCTGGAAACTATTTCTAAAATCTATTTTCTGAAAAATGTTTACTAAAATCTGACTTTTGAAAACTATATACCGATGA
This sequence comes from Zanthoxylum bungeanum, assembly GCA_019454045.1. NCBI lineage: Eukaryota > Viridiplantae > Streptophyta > Magnoliopsida > Sapindales > Rutaceae > Zanthoxylum > Zanthoxylum bungeanum. The sequence continues at coordinate 3,426 of SKCR01019426.1, read as the reverse complement.
TCTGAAAACTGTGTACTGAAAACTGAAAATTGGTGGTACTCGATGCCCAGGACAACAGCTCAACTGCGGCATCTCTGAGGCTGGTGGTGCCATACGTCCAGGACAACAGCTCAACTGGCAACGTAGAGCTCTACACCCAGGACAACAGCTCAACTGGCAGTGTAGCCACCACTAGAACTGGGGGTGCGGATCAATGCTACCGCCCAAGCTCTAGACTAGGGACCAGGTACACGATCCTAAGCCTCCATCCTGGCCCTACATGTGCACATGTTCTCTGTATCCGTCAATTCCAACTGTATCTCAAGTTACATACTGGAGTGAGGTTTTACCTCATGCCACGAAAACATAAAACCATAAAACTCATATTTTAAAACTCAAAACTGTTTCAAACATTTTCTAAAAAACATCTCTTTTAAAAGTCTCTGATACTTTTCTTTAAAAAACTCTTGAATTTCAAAACCCTTCTTGTTTTATCATGTATGTACATGTATATGTTCATGCACTCCTTTAAACTAATGACATATGCATTATATTTCTTATATGCTTTCATCACACATGCTCACTTACATTATAACTATCACAATTCTATATCCACATTCAACCTGATACGCATTCACATACATAATATCATATAATTCTACTCAAACTAATAGGCTTTACTACTATAAAACATACCACAAAAGAATTTACATGTGCAGACACCTTTTTATACTAAGTTACCAATTCCTTATTTATGTTTACACACAGCCGAGGCTCTACTACCTTAATAATCTTCGCACACATGCTTAGACTTCAAATTCTCAATTCTTAAGTTATTTAACCATTTCTCAATACCAATATGTGCTCAAAGATATCATTTACATATATTATTATGTACATATACTCTATGTTCATTTAAATTTGTATCAAGATACTTGTACACAAAACACGCACTTACTATATACAAGTTTACTTATTTCTCCGTGTATATTTACCCGTTTTGTACCTTTATGCTTACCTCCTTATAATTATCGTCTTTTAAACTTAAATCCCATTCCCTATGGTATATTTTCTACAACCCCCAATCCCAAGTATCATTACATTATAGTCATATACTTTATCATTCTTTAACCTTAATCTTGGACTTTCTAGTATCTTACTTGTATATATATACTTCTCATTTTATGGTTATACATATACTTATAAAATTGCTTTATTATCTAAATTCAAACATAACACGTCACAAGTAATCATCACATGGATTACTTACCTGGCTAGGCGAACACTCCTAATCCTGGTCTGATCTGTCAAAACAAATAACAAAATAAGGTCAAAACCGCTATTTGCGGAACTTTCAACTCATCTATAATAAACTTCCGGACCTTTCCGGAATACACTAATCCTCTCTGATTCTACCGTTTAAACTTCATTACTCTAATATATATCTTCCTATACTATTCCAACTAGCTAGATAGCTTAAATTCTCGTTTTACGTGTTTTCAGCAAAACATGCGGACTCCCAATGGCAATACAACGCGCTGGTGTCGTCGGAATTTCGATCGGAGCTACTGTTCACGTCGGGGTTACTGTTCACGTGCGGCTTTTTCCCGTTTTGTGTGATTCCGGTCATGAATCGGAGAAATCATCACCACCATCTCGTAGTACTCGTCGAGGGCTTCGATTTGGCGGGTGGCTCGGGCCATGAAATGGAGCGACGAGCCAGAACCATGAAACCCATTTCGCGCCACTGTTTCTCCTCCATGCTCCGTCGTCTGCTGCCGTCTGCGAAATCGCCAGCCACCGTGAGCTGCGCCGTGGCGGGACTATCATGAGGGCGTCGGTGCGAGCCGTCGTCGGCCACCAGGGAGCTGTCCGCGTCGCCGTTTCTCCCTTCTCCCTCTCTCACGTGTTTCTCTCTGTCTCTCTCTTCTTCGTTTTTATTTTTTTGTTTTTCTTTTGTTTTTTTGTTTTTATTTTTTGTTAAATCAGTAATAATAATAAAAATAATAATACAAATATCTCATTCCAGAATTTAACAAAATGCGCCCACTCATAAGGGTAATTTCGGAAATCTACGATTTTGAACCACTTGTGGCGCGATTTTCGAAAAGTATTCAAAAAGAAAGTTGTTCATCTCGGAAAAACGAGTCTGATGGTTCAAGAATCAACTCAATCGGAGTTCGTTTTCCATTTATGTGACAAAACATGTAAACTTTACGCGTATAATAAAATCGCGTAACTGATTTTCGAGACGATGCATCTTCTAATGCGAAAAATCTTCAGTTAATATTATTCCGACCCATACAACATCGCTTGAACTCTTATTCTTTAATATCATCCTGTTCCGAGACTATAACTTCAGTCCCGGAACTATCCAAACCTGTCCCGAAAATCTGGGATGTTACATTGGGCCCCACACTTAAATTCAAAATTCAAGTTGGGTTGCTCAACACACTTCGGGCTCGGGTTCGTTTAATCTGATTAAATGAATTTTGCGTCGCAACGTAATTAAATCTAATTTAATTAAATAATAATCCTTAGCAAAATTATTACGGAAGTCGCTCGCGAATTAATTCTAAATTAATTCGTTCGCTTGAATTAAAATCCAATTTTAATTCTGTATTGAAATCTAATTTCAATTAATATATCTAATATATTATTTTAGCCCATATAAATAAATTGAATAGAAAAATCCAATTTAACTATTAAATTTATTTTACCGATTAATTCCAAATTAACCGCGTTCTCTCTTCTCGACGAATTTAATCCCAGATAAATTCTCGACGCAATTAATCCCAGATTAATTCTTTCTCTTGATAATTAATTCCCAGATTAATTATTGCCGTGATTAATCCCATATTAACTTTCTCTCTCATAATTAATCCCATATTAATTTTCTGTTCGAGTCAAATCTCAACGGTGAATCTTTGGGAAGCGACCCAAGAGATCTCTGGATATGTTGGCAGTAAATACGGTCATCGGACTATCCGAATACGTGCGTACCCGGTTCCACGTTCTTACCGATTTACAAGACATGGTTGGCTTCTAGCAAATCACCGTGCCTACCCAATTCTCCAAAAATAGTCTTTAAAGGAATATGTAATCTTTGTCAGGCGTAGTATACGTAGTATTGCGTATTACGATCCAGTATCAGATGTCACATGCTAGGCCTGGGGCTGGAATTGTGTATGCCCCGTACGAAGCATATATCAGATCTCTGGTAACTAGTCTCTATAATCAGATAATCATGACCTTGTCATATTATCCCGATAGCTGCAGTATACAAGAGTACCAGTTCCGTATCTTGCGTGATCATCATCTCCATATGACTGAAGTGATACTTCCATCTTGACATCACACCCAATACACTACGATTCTCAATATACCCAAAAGAGGCGTACACAGAACCTGTTAAAGCCCCAGACAACCAAAACCAAAGTATACTGA
>SKCR01019425.1:0-63825 GCA_019454045.1 Zanthoxylum bungeanum | reverse complement strand
CATTGAGTGGTCCTACATTGAGATAATATCACTATTATAAATTATTCATAAAGTAAATATTCCTAGTCATTGGTTTTGGAATACTATCGAATTCCTATAACCTAGAAGACCAACACATGTCGTATATTGGAACTGGAGTTCTAATGGTTTAACTCGATGTACCATGAGCACTGGAAGCTCGTATAGATATGTGGGTATTCATTGGAGCGAATACTGAATGACTCACATGTGACTTCTAATAGTTGGAAATACACACCACTGATAGTAGGTATCTCCTTGAGTCAAGTAGCATATGTGATAATTTGACTATAAGATAACATTGATTTTATATGTGATCCTCCACACTTTGATGTCATAAATGTCAGAGACCTTTCATAGTCTGATCGCTAGATGTTCGTTAGGTGTGGACCGATGCACTCGTTAATCAAGTGTGTACCATAAGGAGTTTATGTATCCATGTGAGTAAGTCATGATTCTTAAGACTTTGGCCAAAGTCGATCACCTAGGGTTGATCGTATATATCAGAAATGATGTTTTGATTACTTGTAAAGAATCGTAGACAGATCGTCAATATGAGATGTGCGCCTCGGAAATTTCACGGTGTAATTTATGTTTCCTAAGTAAAACTTGGATAGCCTATGATCGATGTATTGTTAAACATATGTGATGACATCGACTTGTATAGTTTAGAAAGGTCGTTCATGTTCTTCACAAATTCAATGGTGGCCGAATTGCGTACATATAAGCTATGATTATATGACGAACGTGTCTGGACTTACAGAGTCCCATAAAATGAAGTGCACTCGTTGAGCACTTGGGTAGCCAATAATGTTTGATAATAAATAATATTTGATATTATAATTATTAATTAAAATAATTAAGTATTATTGGATAATATTAATTATTTACTTTGACCCATTTGGATTAATTTGATTAATCCAAAATCACACAAGGGCTTTCATGTAATTTCATAAATATCTCTACCATTGGAGGATATTTTGGTAATTATAAAATATGTAATAATATGTGTATTTGGCTTGATTTAATTGGATTAAATCAAAGTGGTAGACAATGAATTAATCAATTGGTTAAACTTTATCTAGATTTAATTGGATTAAATAAAAGTGGTAGACAAATATGATTACTCACACCTAATTTATTTGGACAAATTGGATTAAGCCTACCTAAAGTTGATTAAAAAATTTTTAATTAAAAATTACATTAGCTTCACTATAAAAGGTAAGCTTGAGCAAGTTTTTAAGCAAGCAAGCATTAAGGCAAAACAGAAGAAAAAAAATTAGCCTAAAGAAGTGTTTATAGAAGCTTTGGAAGTTCTCTATATTTTTCAACAAGGATGAGACGATTAGATCTTTGGTTCAAGCTTACTAGGTAAGTTTGATATTCTCTAATAAGCTATGTTTTTGTATTTGATACATAATAATATATCTTGAAGTTGAAATTAGGCTAATAAATTTGTGTATGGATGTTTTGGAAACATAAATACAATATGTTTGTAATTGGTTCAAATATGTTCATGTTGGACATGTAACCTAGAATTATGCATGAGTTAGAACTCTAGATGATAGCCTGAAGCTAGATGATAGCTTGAAGCTATGACTACCATTCTAGAAACACTTGACCACATTTGAGTGACCTAGAATTATGCATGAGTTACTTCATTGTAGGATTCTAATTTTGTTTTGGATTCAAAATTTACGCATTTGCACATGTAGAATAAATTTATATATTTGTAAAAATATTTGATATTTTGAAAAAGATGATTTTATTCTATAACATGTGTTGATGTTGGTTTTGATGTTAAAAATTAAATTTTGGGTGTTTGAAAGTGTTTAAGGAATGTTTGAAATAAATTGGGTTTAAAACCTTATACCATAAGCTCTCTGTTTTCAGAGAGCTGATGAAATGAAAATGGTGCGGCAGTGCGCATTTAGCGCACATCGCGGGCACTGTAGTATATAATGCGCGCGTACTGATAAGTGTGGTTTATACCCACTTATTCCTGCATTCTTAACTTATTATTTTGTTATGTTTCGAGTTATTTAATGTATTTTTAGTTTCTTTTATGTCCTAATTGTAGGAAGCATTAAAACATCAATAATGGAGTAAATACGAGTATTTTGGGAACATACGGATGCATTGGACACGTACGAGAGTATAGGAAACAGTGCACAGCACCAGTGAGAAAACTATAATTGGCGTCGCGGCGCCTGCAAGATTAATTGTCCCAGCCAAAAGGCCAAGAATAGGGCGCCACAGTGCCATGCCCAGGCGTCGCAGCTCCCTTAGCAGATGGCATCCCATAAGAATTCCAGAGGCTTTAGCGCAGCGGCGCCCATGTCCAGGCGTCGTGGCGCTGCGGGAATAAATAAAGGCCACGCGTTCCAGAAACATAAAATTAGGGTTTTAAGATACCCAATGACACCAAGGCTCTATTATAAATAGATTAATTCGTCCACAACTCAAAAGGGGAGGCTAATACACAACACAAAACACAGAAACACATATTTTTAGAGATCCAAGGAGGAGGATTGAAGATCGACAAGTGGAAGAGATTCAATTCGGGTTTTATCATCTTATTTCTTTCTTAGAACTCTAATGATTTCCATTAGATTTATGACTTGTTTATCATTGTTTTTTTATCTTTTGTCATTACTAAACTCCTTAATTCTGAATAATGATGTAATTTATGCTTGAACCCTATATTGTTTGCTAATTTTGTTATGAAGTTTTATTGATTTATTTATATTCTTTTGAGTTTAATGCTTTGTGTTTGCTGGCCACAAATATGATTATATATGTTTGAAACCTATCACTCGAGAGAGAGGATTTTGAATGGATCTAGAGAATATAACCTAGGATTTTATAGAGTTCGAGAGAATCTGTAGTTCCTTTGAAGTTGTTAATATAGAATCACAAAGCGTAATGAGTTGTTAACTATTGGATTTTTATAGAGATATCGAAGTCTGTAGTTGATGATATTTTCACTCGGCACTCGAAAGAGGGAATGGATATTTTAGGAGTCTTAACTTATAAACAATATTACTGAACATGGATTAATTGACATGACAAATACATAGACGACAGCTAGGTGAAATCAGGATCTAGAATCTCTATCGTATTAATTCCTCCTATCAAATTATTTTTATATTTATTTATTTATTAAAATCTTTATTAATTATCGTCTAAATAAAGTTAGGATTATCAATTGTAGTACTTAGTGCGAGTTAACACAATCCCTGTGGGTTCGACACTCTAAACTTATTTATACTAAAACTTGACACCGTAAACTTGCGGTACGATATAAAATATCACAACAAGTTTTTGGTGCCGTTACCGGTGATTATTTATTTAATTCACATTAATACTACTACCAAGTAATCTTAGTTTTAATTTAGATTTTTATTTTTTTTTTTATTTTTTTTTATTTTTTTATTTTTATTTATATATTTTTTTTTTTTCGTGCAATGAGAGTTGGAAAATAAGCAATGGAAAATCCCATTGATGCACTGATCGCTCAAGTATCATCCCTCACGACTCATCTAGCAGTATTAACAAATCAAATGAGCCAACCGTTTATTGGAGCTGCTTCTGCTAATGGAATGCTCTTACCCAACAGAGGAGCAGGATTTGAGCAAGTACAAGCTGAACAGAAACCTTCCCTAGAAGGCCTCATGAGTACGTTTTTAATTACAGTTTCAGAGAGGTTTGAGAAGAATGAGTCGAGGCTAGACAACATCGAAACACGTATGGGAAATATAGAGTTAACAATGAAATCTTTAGAAGTGCAAATTGGGCTGCTGGTTTCGTCCATGGCCAATCAACAGACATTGGTGTTTCCTAGTAATACTGAAGTGAACCTCAAAGAGCAATGTCAAGTCATAACTCTTAGGAGCATAAAAGAGATTAAAGACATCCATCAGGACTTAGGCAGAAAAGAAAAAGAAGCGGTGTTTCAAGAGGAGACAGTAACGGAAGAAGAGAACAAAGGTGAATTGAAAATGAGAGCTCAAGATGAAGAAGTCACCTTCAGTGTTTTCAGAGCCATGCCGAGTCCTCAAGGTGATGCAAAATGTCACAGGGTAGATATAATAGAGAAGGGAGTTACAAACACGCAGAGTGAATCAGTATTTCAGCAACCTACGAGCATAGTACAACCATGCATAAAGGAAGATTCTCCATAGCTAGACCTGAAACCACTCCCAAAGCGCCACAAAAAGAGGAAAAGAAGGGTCAATGCTCACTTGGAGATAATCCTTGAAAGGTTAAAAAGGAGGTCGAGTCAATTTTGTCAAATGTGCAGTCCAAGATCAGTAGACCCTGGAAGACCATCCATGGATAAACAGCCACAACACACCAAGTTATCTTTTTCATGTCACAACAGCCGATGGATACTAAAGAAGAAGCCACCATGATCAATTTGGTGGTTGCGTCTGGGTGAAGACATTAAACTTAGCGCTAGCGGGGAGACAACCCTTGCATTTATTTTATTATTATTTTCTTTATTTTTATTTTTTATTTTTATTGTGTGCTATTTATTCGTTTTCATGTTATTTATGCAGGTAGCACGAGACACACAAAGCCCGCGCAACCAAATTCTGACTAGTAGGAGCCTGATCAACTCCATGCACGGTAGTGTTATTCCTTAATCTGGTTTCTTTATATTTATCTCTCATTTAGGACAATGTAAGTTTTAAGTTTGGGGGTGTGTGCATGTATTCCTGCTATTTATTTTTATTTAAAAAAATTAAATTAATTATTTTTGTTTTTATGTCTTTGATAGTAAAGCATAAAGTCTAATGATGAATTTTGATTGTTTTTTATGAAATTTAGAAACGATAAGTCTCAATTTATTTTTATCTGATGCATTGAGTAGATGATCTAGGTTAGACTCGTAAGCACTTAATAACAGGTTTTTAGCAATAAGAACTTAAGTAGTTGACAAAGTGACTAGTTGAGGAAATTGCATGCCGATGAATGACCGTTTGCTTAGATATCTATCTCAATATGCAAGTATTATGATTTATGGTATGATTAAAAAAACCACATATAACCGATAAGCGTGAAGCTACCTATAGACGAGTGTTAGGACCACCATAAGGAGAAATGCTACCTTAAATGGTAGGTGTGTTGAAAAAGAAAAAAAAAAAAGAAAAAGAGCAGAAGAAAAAGAAGAAAATAAAATCGTACCATTCTAAGCAAAGAAAGGAAAATTCAGAGTACTAATGAGATATATAGGTTGGTTTTACCCATCAGATCTCAATTTTTGAGACGAAATCATCGAGTTAGCTTACTTATGAGTCGAGCTGTAAATGAACCTGTACACACACACACTGTGAGTTTGGCTTAGATAATTTATTCAAGAATTTGGATTTGAGTCACATTTTCGTACTTTGAAGGTTCTCTGATTTCATCGATAAGCACATTTTGAGGACAATTTTATGCATAACTATCGGGATTATTTTAGTTGCTTTTTATTTGTTTTATATTTTTGCATGATTGTGTGTGAATGACGTTTGTGGGTGTCGCCTCTGTAAGCCCTCACGATACTATAACTTGTCCACTAGGGCCGCCTAGGGGTTTAAAGGCTTGTTGGATATGCCAAATGCAATCGCGATCCCTACGAAAGTGGCTTAGTTAATTTAGTTATTTTTATTTGTTTATTTATAATTAGTTAATTTAGTTACTTAAAAATACATGGCTATGATCTGAAGCATTGGCTCTTATACTTTGACAGGTCAAAAATGTCAAAAATGGCAGAGATAAGACTTGTCATGGTTAATCCGTTAGGATGAGAATACCAATTCTTCTTCATATTGGATGAGAGCAACAATCAGGCCGAATATGAGGCTTTGACAATGAGGTTGGAATTGTTAATTGACATGGGCATAAGGGATGTATCCATTGAGGTGATTCATAATACTGGTTCACCAAATAATAGGTCTTTTAAATGCAAAAATCCGTCATTACGACGTAAGGGAAATTACGCATGAGTGTTAGATAATTCGATCAGGTAGAGATTTGCCATCCCCAGGACGAATAATGAAATGAAAAATGAATTAGCCCAAGTTGTTGGGGTTGGTGCTCAGAGCGCCAATTCCCGGTTGTATTTTGTTAAATACTTCTGTAAAACATTATTATTATGAATAATATATGCAGTTTCTATAATATAATCTATCTTTCTATATGGTAAAGACGTAATGACCCTAGAATGATTAGTCATGATACAGTTGCAAAAGCGTCGCAACGGACATTGAGATGTATCATGACGTTGTCATTCTCAGACAGTTCCTGGTCAAGGTTTACACTACTTGGTCAGTATAGTAAACCCGTTGAGACCGGTACATGTCGTATACTGGAATATATGATTCCAATGGTTTCTCAATGAACCATTAGTCTTGGAGACTAGTATAGACGTGTAGGTGTTTATAGCGGATAAACACTGAACGACTCACCGAAGATTCTTAATGGATGGTACACCAGCGTCAATAAGAATCTTCTTGGGTTGAGTAGCACTTGTGATTCTTAGACTTGAGATGCCATTGTGGGCACATGAGACATCTTCTACACTTAGACGGCAGTCACGTCACCGATCTATTTAGATCAGACCTCCGCCTGTTCGTTGGGTGTAGATAGATCCTCAGGGTGTCCTATGTGTATCAAGATAGGATCCGTCAGTTCTGTGTATCAGAGCATAGGTAGTCCATATGATGAGCAATCAGATAAATCCATGGGCCCGTGGTAAAGTTTAGAAGCTAGTTCTAAACATCTTTTGAGATTGCTAATGGAATAGTCGACTGGATAATCCCGATAGAGATTTGACGTTTACATCTATATCTCTGGGATTTATCCGGATACCTGTGACGGAGGAATTATACATTTGCGATGACCTCGACCTGTATGGTTCAGCGAGATTATCCGTGATCGTCATAATCTACGGGTGGATAGATTATGGACACGAAATTTGATTTCGTGACGGATATACCTGAATCTAGAGAGTCTCAATAATGAAACATACTCGTAGAGCACTAGAGCAACATTAATAAATAATATTGATTATTTATAAAGTCGTTTAAAGGTTAAACGCAAGATACGTGCTAAAAGGACTAGATAGTCATTTGCCTAATTATTGTGTATTTACATTTAATACTTGATTAATTTAAATACACATTAATTAATAGTCAAAATGAGTTATTTGACTTATATCCTAAATGAATATATTTTTTTAATATTAATGTAAATATTATACATATATTTAATATATTTGTATTTGATTAATTAATTAATTATTTAATTGTTAAATGATTAAATTAATTAAAATATAAATATCTTACATTAGGATATTTAAAGTAAATGATTATGTTGCCTTTGTTGACTTTATATAAATATCATTAAAGTGTTTTTAGATATTTATGCAAGTTGATTATGAAATTGTAAATGAAATGAAATTTTTTTCTTGAATTTGGCTTTGCAAATTCGGCCAAGGCTAAAATAAAGGAAGTATATATATTGTTTTCATTTCATTTTCATTCTTAACCTAATACACTTTACAAACAAAACTCCATTGAAGAAAGACAAAGGAAGCTTGAGAAAAGAAAGAATAAAAATCAAAGATGCTTGGAATTTAGTAAGTTTTTCAAACTTACTATTTGAGAGGAATATGTTCCTTAGGTTCTAGGCTTCAACATGTGATGTTCTTAGATTATTTCTTTCTTTATTTCTTTGTGTTTTTGTTGATGGAAGTTTGAATGAAGTGTGAGCATGTATGGTGAAGGAAAGTTGTGACTATTGTAGTTGTAAACTTTCTTTTAAGGTTTTTGAAACCATGTTGCTAATCTAGAGTTATTGACCCACTCTTAAATGACCTAGATTTGATCTTGAGTTGTTTCATTGTGTTGAGACTTGGATTGGATGGAAGAATGATGATTGAAGTAATTGATTTAATGTATTTGGTCTAATTTGTCCAATTTGAGGAAATGAATGAAAAATTAGGGTTCTTAACTAATTCCAAATTTGGGGGTTTTCATATATGTTGTGTATTTGTGTGTTTATATGATGCATATAAAGTTTCATGTTCATTGGATTACATTTAGATGTGTTTTGAGACATGAAATGACAAAGTGCACAATTGTGTCCTTGTGAGGCTCTCGGCCTTGATGAGATAATTTGGGGATTTTGGTGCTTGGTGTTTTGATGTTTTGAACATCATAAGTTCATCTTAGAAATGATTTAGAATCATTCAAAATTGATTGGATCAATTTCGGACTAAAACGGACAAAAAACAAAGCAAGGGTATTTCGGTAAATTCACTTAAAAATGTTTTATTGAATTTATTTTCATAATTTGATTATTGGAATATTAAATAAATATGTTTATTTAATTAATCCGAGAAAAAGTTTTGAAATCTGAAAATCGGATTTTCACCGCTTCCGCTGCGTTACCGGATTCACCCCCTAAATAACCCCTTCAAAATGGTATCAGAGCGAGTCTGATTCTAGGCCACTTAAAATGATTAGCCTTCATTGAATCAATGTTTAATCATGTTTTCTTGACTTTGTGCATGCTTATTAGGATCTAAACTGGTTAGATTTAGGGTGTATGACACTTAGCGGAAAATCCCTAATAATAAGGTTTAAATGTAATTATGTATTTGATGCATGTTATATGGTCCGTCTTGTCAATACGGTTTATGAATATCTCTTGTGACTACATCCGAGACCGTGCCTCTGCTGTGAGGGTGTAGCCGATAAAGATTTATTTATACCGGATGTATATTCAGATACTAGGTAAATTCAAGTAAAAGCGGAATTCTGAACGTGCCCTAGCTGTCAGAATTACGTAAGTAACTTGAGTTTATCATTGACGAGTTTAACCTTGGTACGTCTCCTTGTGGGCCTGCCTTCGCAGCGACAACGAGAAACGGCCAGGACCGGATACTTAGGAGTCATTAGTGAATGATTGACAAATGAGTTGTCTACCTGATGAATATACGTAGGCGAGACCGTGCCTCTGCTGTGAGCCGAAATATATTCACGGGATCCACTTTTCACTATTATATTTAATTTAATTATTAAATATTTGTATTCTGTTTTGGGATTACAGTATTGCATGATTTAGTGGGAGGGGCATATTAGATTAAAAATCCATGATCTAGTTTATGCTTTTGATATTATATGAAACTGCTTTATTTCTGCTAACCGTTTTTCGTGATCTATATGATAGATTGGCGATGGCGGCACAATCCACAAATCAGTTTGCGCGTATGCTTGATGCGAACAAACTGAAAGGCGCTGAGAACTTTGCAGACTGGGAATTGGATTTGAGGATTGTCCTCGATTCCGAGAAGCTGGGTTATGTTCTTGAGGGTCCGTTGCCCCTTGCAGTGGGCGAGGATGCTTCGGAGGAGGAACGCCAAGTTTTTGAAACTTGGAAGGATGATGATTTAAGGGTTAAATCATACATCCTTAGTTCACTGTCTCCGAAACTCAAGCAACAGTACTATGGTATGTTAGATTCCTATAGTATGATGACGCGATTGAGACAATCGTTTGAGAACCAGGAACAAGTTATTGTTCACAAAGTCGCCATGGAACTGTTCCATGCGCGTCTGGATGAGGGGCAGAGTGTCAGCCCACATGTTCTTCAGATGATCGATTTGATCGATCAATTGAGGCAACATAATCTCATCTTGAATGACATTCTCGGTAGGAGTGTCATTCTTGGTTCACTGCCAGCTTCATTTCGCCAGTTCGTGATGTACTTCAACATGCACGGGACTGTCTGTACCTACCAGGAGCTACATAGGATGTTGCTCACGGCAGAAGAGGACCTTAAGAAGGGAGTACCGACTCGCCCTCCTAGAACTACTTCTCTTTCGGCTTCTTCCCAAGGATGGTCCAAGGGAAAGAACAAGAAAGGCAAGAAGAAGAAGAAGGCTTTTGGTCCTCAACAACAGGCGAAGATTGCAAAGCCCAAAGGGCTTCTGAAGACAAATGCCACCACTGCGGCAAAGTTGGGCACTGGAAAAGGAACTGTCCTGATTACATTGCCCAAGTGAGAGAGAGAGACAGAGCTTCTACATCAGGTACTTTTATTTTTCCAGTTATTGATTTATCTTTGGCTTGTGAAGCCGTTACATCCAGCTGGATTTTAGATTCTGCTTGTCCCATTCACATTTGCAATTCGTTGCAGGTGCTGAAGGAAAGTAGGAAACTGAAGCCTGGAGAGATGCAGTTGCGGTTCGGGAGTGGAGACTCTTTGGATGCAGTTGCAGTGGGAGTATGCGAGATCTCATTGCCGAATGGGACACTTTTGTTATATGACTGTCATTTTGTACCAGGATGTGTCGCTAATATTATATCACTTTTTGTATTAGATACAGAAGGCTTTGTATTAATATTAAGAATAGTTCTTTGTATTTATATGATAAAAATAATATTCAGATCCTTGTTGTCCAAACCAGCATGGTCATTATACATTGCAAACTTCAAAAGATATATTAAATACTGGAGTTTATAAACGTAGTTTACCTGTAATTAATAATACTGAACTTTGGCATATGAGACTTGGTCACATTGGCGTTAAACGCCTTACCCAATTGGTTAGGAATGGTTTGATATCAGATCTTACCATTGAGTCCTATCCAACTTGTGAATCCTGTATTCAGGGTAAGATGACCAAAGCCCCATTTTCTGGTGTTGGACACCGCGCCACATAACTTACTGGAACTCGTACATTCTGATGTATGTGGTCCACTAAGTCAAACTGCTCACAGTGGTTATTCGTACTTCGTTACCTTTACCGATGATTTGTCACGGTACGGTTATGTGTATTTGATGCGACATAAATCGGAAACCTTTGAAAAGTTCAAAGAGTTCCGAAATGAAGTAGAAAAACAAACTGGTAAATATATTAAATGCCTTCGATCAGATCGAGGCGGCGAATATATGAGTGGTGAGTTCATGGATTATATGAAGGAGAATGGGATTCTCGCTCAATATACTCCTCCAGGTACACCACAGCACATGGTGTATCTGAAAGGAGAAATCGGACTTTATTGGATATGGTCCGATCGATGTTGAGTTTCACAGATTTGCCCTATTACTTATGGGGCTACTGTCTTAACAGCCGCACATCTTTTGAATAAGATTCCTTCAAAGGCTGTTCCTACGACACCGTATCAGATATGGTTCGGTAGGAGACCGAATCTTAATTATATTAAGGTTTGGGGTTGTCCTGCCTATGTCAGGGTAACTCAGCAAAGTAAGCTTTCGCCTCGAGGGCAAAAGTTTAGGTTTGTTGGATATCCCTCGAACACGAGGGGATATCTGTTCTATGATACCGAGCATCGAAATGTGTTCGTAGCTCGCTTCGCAAAATTTCTAGAAGTAGAATTTTTGTCAGAAGGTGGTGATCATAGACAGGTTGAGCTTGATGAAGTCCAACCTGAAAACAACGAACCAACGGAGGAACCTGAAGTTCAAGTAGATGAAGGACCTTCAACACACACACTCCGTAGGTCGGAAAGGGTATCTAGACCTCCTGAACGCTTGTATTTGATACAAGAAAAGAGTCTGGATGTTCTCTTAGTTGAAGAGACAGATCCTTTCACCTATAGAGAATCGATGTTGGACATCGACTCCGTGAAATGGCAAAGTGCCATGAAATCCGAGATAGACTCAATGCATGAAAATCAAGTTTGGGACTTGATTCCGCTTCCCGAAGGAATTGTTCCTATCGGTTGTAAATGGGTTTACAAGAAAGCGCGGGCCTGACGGTAAGGTTGAAACTTACAAGGCCCGACTGGTAGCAAAAGGTTACACGCAGCGACCTGGCGTCGACTACGATGAAACTTTTTCGCCAGTAGCAATGCTTAAGTCTATCCGGATTTTGCTTTCTATAGCTGCGTATCATGACTACGAGATTTGGCAAATGGATGTCAAAACGGCTTTTCTAAATGGATTTCTTGATGAAGAAATCTATATGGAACAGCCGGAAGGTTTCACATCCAGCGAAACCTCGGGTATGGTATGTAAGCTTAAGAAGTCCATTTATGGACTTAAACAAGCTTCACGAAGTTGGAATCTTCGATTCGATGAGATGAGATTATTAGATCGTCTGGTTTTCTCAAGAATTCGGAAGAATCCTGTGTGTATCAGAAGGCCAGTGGGAGCATGGTCGTATTTTTAGTCCTATATGTTGATGACATCCTAATCATTGGGAATGATTTAGGTATGTTGCAAAGCGTGAAAGCGTACCTCTGTAAGAATTTCTCCATGAAGGACCTGGGAGAAGCTTCCTATGTTTTAGGGATAAAACTCTATAGAGATAGACAAAGGAGGCTGATTGGGTTATCCCAATCAACGTACGTAGATAAGATCTTGGAACGGTATAGCTTTGGTAACTGTAAGACAGCAAACATACCGTTCAGACATGGGATTCATCTTTCTAAGAAGATGTGTCCACAAACAGAAGATGAGAAGGTTAGAATGTCTAACCAACCTTATGCTTCGTGTTTGGGTAGCATAATGTATGCCATGTTATGTACGAGGCCTGATATCAGTTTCGCTGTTAGCGTAACTAGTCGATATCAGTCCAATCCAGGTAATGACCATTGGATGGCCATTAAACATATCCTAAAGTATCTTAAAGGTACTAAGGATAAGTTGATTATATATGGAGGAAACGAACTGCAGGTTAATGGGTATACAGACTCCGATTTCCAATCGGATCCCGATGATAGAAAGTCTACATCTGGATTTGTCTTTACCCTTAACGGAGGTGCAGTTTGTTGGAAGAGTTCCAAAAAGGGATCGACAGCTGATTCCACCACTGAGGCGGAATATATTGCAGCTTCTGAAGCTGCAAAAGAGGCTGTGTGGATAAAGAATTTTATCACAGAATGGGAGTTGTCCCAAGTATCGAGAATGCGATTCCGTTATACTGTGATAATACTGGAGCCATTGCGCAAGCAAAGGAACCGAGGGCGCATCAGAAGTCGAAGCATGTGGAACGCAAGTACCACATCATTCGAGAGTCGTGTCGCGAGGGGATATTGTCGTGTGCAAGGTACCGAGTGAAGATAATGTAGCAGACCCGCTGACGAAGGCCATACCTCCGAAGTTGTTTGATAAACACGTGGAGTCGATGGGTATTAGATACAATCGATATTGGCACTAGAGCAAGTGGGAGATTTTGTTGGGGTTGGTGCTCAGAGCGCCAATTCCCGGTTGTATTTCGGTTAAATACTTCTGTAAAACATTATATTATGAATAATATATGCAGTTTCTATAATATAATCTATCTTTCTATATGGTAAAGACGTAATGACCCTAGAATGATTAGTCATGATACAGTTGCAAAAGCGTCGCAACGGACATTGAGATGTATCATGACGTTGTCATTCTCAGACAGTTCCTGGTCAAGGTTTACACTACTTGGTCAGTATAGTAAACCCGTTGAGACCGGTACATGTCGTATACTGGAATATATGATTCCAATGGTTTCTCAATGAACCATTAGTCTTGGAGACTAGTATAGACGTGTAGGTGTTTATAGCGGATAAACACTGAACGACTCACCGAAGATTCTTAATGGATGGTACACCAGCGTCAATAAGAATCTTCTTGGGTTGAGTAGCACTTGTGATTCTTAGACTTGAGATGCCATTGTGGGCACATGAGACATCTTCTACACTTAGACGGCAGTCACGTCACCGATCTATTTAGATCAGACCTCCGCCTGTTCGTTGGGTGTAGATAGATCCTCAGGGTGTCCTATGTGTATCAAGATAGGATCCGTCAGTTCTGTGTACCAGAGCATAGGTAGTCCATATGATTAGCAATCAGATAAACCATGGGCCCGTGGTAAAGTTTAGAAGCTAGTTCTAAACATTCTTTTGAGATTGCTAATAGAATAGTCGACTGGATAATCCCGATAGAGATTTGACGTTTATATCTATATCTCTGGGATTTATCCGGATACCTGTGACGGAGGAATTATACATTTGCCATGACCTCGACCTGTATGGTTCAGCGAGATTATCCGTGATCGTCATAATCTACGGGTGGATAGATTATGGACACGAAATTTGATTTCGTGACGGATATACCTGAATCTAGAGAGTCTCAATAATGAAACATACTCGTCGTAGAGCACTAGAGCAACATTAATAAATAATATTGATTATTTATAAAGTCGTTTAAAGGTTAAACGCAAGATACGTGCTAAAAGGACTAGATAGTCATTTGCCTAATTATTGTGTATTTACATTTAATACTTGATTAATTTAAATACACATTAATTAATAGTCAAAATGAGTTATTTGACTTTTATCCTAAATGAATATATGTTTTTTAATATTTAATGTAAATATTATACATATATTTAATATATTTGTATTTGATTAATTAATTAATTATTTAATTGTTAAATGATTAAATTAATTAAAATATAAATATCTTACATTAGGATATTTAAAGTAAATGATTAGTTGCCTTTGTTGACTTAAATAAATATCATTAAAGTGTTTTTAGATATTTATGCAAGTTGATTTAATGAAATTGAAATGAAATTGAAATTTTATTTTCTTGAATTGGCTTGGCAAATTCGGCCAAGGCTAAATAAACAAGTACAAGTATATATTGTTTTCATTTCATTTTCATTTCTTAACCTAATACACTTTACTAAAACAAAAACTCCATTGAAGAAGAAAGACAAAGGAAGCTTGAGAAAAGAAAGACAAAAATCAAAGATAGCTTGGAATTTAGTAAGTTTTTCAAACTTACTATTAGAGAGGAATATGTTCCTTAGGTTCTAGGCTTCACATGTGATGCTCTTAGATTATTTCTTTCTTTATTTCTTTGTGTTTTTGTTGATGGAAGTTTGAATGAAGTGTGAGCATGTATGGTGAAGGAAGGTTGTGACTATTGTAGTTGTAAACTTTCTTTTAAGGTTTTTGAAACCATGTTGCTAATCTAGAGTTATTGACCCACTCTTAAATGACCTAGATTTGATCTTGAGTTGTTTCATTGTGTTGAGACTTGGATTGGATGGAAGAATGATGATTGAAGTAATTGATTTAATGTATTTGTCTAATTTGTCCAATTTGTAGGAAATTGAAAAATTAGGGTTCTTAACTAATTCCAAATTTGGGGGTTTTCATATATGTTGTGTATTTGTGTGTGTATATGATGCATATAAAGTTTCATGTTCATTGGATTACATTTAGATGTGTTTTGAGACATGAAATGACAAAGTGCACAATTGTGCTTCCTTGTGAGGCTCTCGGCCTGATGAGATAATTTGGGGATTTTGGTGCTTTTGGTGTTTTGATGTTTTGAACATCATAAGTTCATCTTAGAAATGATTTAGAATCATTCAAAATTGATTGGATCAATTTCGGACTAAAACGGACAAAAACCAAAGCAAGGGTATTCGGTAAATTCACTTAAAAATTGTTTTATTGAATTTATTTTCATAATTTGATTATTGGAATATTAAATAAATATGTTTATTTAATTAATCCGAGAAAAATTTCCCGCTTCCGAGAAAAAGTTTTGAAATCTGAAAATCGGATTTTCACCGCTTCGCGCGTTACCGGATTCACCCCCAACCTCCACCAACCCCTTCACAAGTAGCTCAGGGTATAGGAGATACAAAGCATTATGCGCATGCATTATGCAAAAAATGACTAATCAAGTTTGCATTACAGGGACGCAAGGAAAAATTAGACGTCTCTAGCGCAAAGGTTGAAAACACAAATGATTAGAGAGAATATAATGGTCAGACGGATCAAAAATTAAGGTTGTGTGCGCTGAATTTTTTTGTTAATAGATGACGTCTTATATAAAAAAGGCCAATATGTTATTTTTTAGAAATGTGTTGGACTATCAAAAGACAAGATAATTATGGCGAAAGTCCATGAAGGTTTCGGAGCCCACCAAACTAGGATAAAGATGAGATGGCTAATTATCAGAAGTTGTTATTATTGGGCTTAAATATGTGAGGCATATGTTTCTTATGCAAATGGATGCTTATCATGCCAGAAGCATGGACAGATACAAAGCCATGTTCATTTAGAGGTTGGGTGATCGATCTGATTGGAAACATTTACCCTTCGTCGGCCAAAAGACATGCTTTTATCATTATGGCCATCGATTTCTTCACTAAATGGGTAGAGGTCATTCCTCTGGTGGAGATTTCACAAGAAAAGATCATTGGTTTTATAAGATACCATGTCATTCATAGAGTTGGGATAACCCAGACATTAATGATAGATCATGAGACCTCATTAAATAGGGATAAAGTAAAGCAATTCTTGAACGAATTTGGGATTCAATTAGTAAACTCTACGCAATATTATGCTTAGTTAAATGGTCAAGTAGAATCGTCCAACAAAACATTGGAATGGATAAATAGAAGATTATTGCTGACAATGCAAGATACTGGAATGAGTGTTTAAGCAAGCTGTATGACACAGAAATCGGCGACGCTGTTCTAGGCTCGCGGCCTAGTCGGGAGTACGAAATAGCCCACAGAGGAACTAAACCGGAGAATAATGGAGTCGCCACCCAGTGTGAACTGGGACAAAGATTTAAGGCCGCATTCACCCCTCGCAAGGGAAGACCTCAAACCGTTGGGTTCGGAATGGTCCCTTACTTATGTCACTTGTAATGAACGGATTTGTGCAATAATTTAACCAAGTCTACGCAACATATAATCCCAAGAGTATTCTATTTCTACGTTCATGTGCATGAAAATAAAACCTATATCTAAGTTTGCATGCTTTAAGTCAATGTTCTAATAGCCATAATTTTATAGAGTAGACATTTTCCATGCTCTAGAATTATTTACGGGGTATGTATGAGGCAAAATTATTGAATCATATGGTAATCGTATGCATAATAGGTTTTACTATAGTTAGTTTTTTTTTTTAATTGAGGGTCATGATGCATTGTTAGATGCTACTCTTGATCTATAGAAATTAATTATTTAGTTAAGGAGTTAATTGAGGATAAATTAATTAGATTAATTTATCTAGACTTATAAAGTCTATAATTATCTCCATTGCCAATATAAGAAAGAACTTAATGGGTCACACACTTTAAAGTATTAATGAGCTAAGGATAAATTATGTAGAATTAAGTTTTAGGACTTAAATATTGACCCGGCGAGTAATTTGGTTCGATTCCGGACCGGAACGATTCTCGGTTCCACAAGTGTGGAACCGGAATCGAACCAGACGGTTCTCGTTCGGTTCCGGTTTCTTTCCGTTTTTTTTTTAAAATTTTAATAATGATTGTTTTTAAAAAATAAAAATGAGATTAAAAAAAATATTTTAATTATGAATTTGAATTGAATTTAAATTACATTAAATTAAAAATAAAATTAAAGAGCTTGAACTTAAATTTTTAAAAATTTAACTTGCATACGTATCATCCTAGGGTGATAGGAATCAAATCTCACGTAGTTCCATTATATTTTTAAGATGGTTCCCCATTATAATTATTTAAAACATTTCGAACGTAATTAGTAAAAGTAAATTTTCACCAAAACTTAAAGAAAGATGTGTCATATAAGTAAATTTAATAAATTCTTCTCTATTTTTACCATCAGAATATTTAAATAAATCTAAAGAACTCGTATCTCTAGTAGATGATATGTATCAAGTCCAATTTCAGCGGTATGATGTCTATCCAAAAACTTGTTCATATTGCCTTAGCCGTCAGTAAATTTGTAATATACATCACAATAGTTGCATATTTTTCTTGGACCTTCATTTTCAGTATCGACTAAATGAAAATGAATTTTGAAAATATCGGAGGATCGAGCCTTAACTTATCTTCTCTGTGCACCGATACTTTGTTCGCTCTATTGGGTTGGCACATTGGATATCGCGTTATCAGATGAGCTTGCCATTTTTTTTTTTGTAAATATTGAATAATGAGATAATTGAGAAATGAGAATGAGAAATTGAAGATGAGAGAATTAAGAATGAGAGAATTGAGAATTAGTGTGTTGAAAAAAAATGAAGAAATGACCCATATTTATATATTTTTGGATTTTTTTTATACCTAAAATGCATCTAAAACTAGCTGTTTTAGGTTGGAATAGTAGAACCGGTCGAACCGAATAGTTCAGTTAGGGACGAACCCTAACCGAACTGAACAAATCTAGTTCTGATTCCGGAACCGGAACCGTCAGGTTCCAACCGGTTTGGTTCCGGTTTGATTTTAGTTCCAAACTGTAACCGTGGCCGAGTCTACTTAAATGTTAAATTTTTAAATTTTGGAGGAAAATTCATAATTTCAGAAATTATGGATGAAAATGGAATTTTGAAAATTATGGGCCAAAATGCAAATATGGAAATTATGGATTGTTTCATAATTTCCAAAAGTACAGGGGTCCTTTTATAATTTCTAAAAAGTGTAGGAGCTGAAATATAATTAAGTAAAGTGTTTGTATTAAATTATAATTTCAGATTTATAGTATCCTAATTTGATTAGGATTGATAAATTTTATTTAATTTATTTAATTAAATAAAAAGGGAAATAATTATTTTATTTAGGATGAATTATGATTCTTATTTTAATAGGATTAAATCTTATTCCAATCAAAATAATCCTAATTTGATTAGGATTAAAACAACTCAATTCACAAACCTATAAATACTAAATTACCCTTCTTTTTTTTTTTCGCATGCATCGACGTGAACAACATTGGTGAGAAGTTTGGCAAATTATGTGCGCCTGCGAATTGGTGAGGGAAAAGTTGAGAAAGAATTTTCTTAATCAAAAAATTTGTTTAAATTTTTTATATTCCCAAAAGTTTCATAAACCTTATAATAAATATATTTCTTCATCTAGCACTAAAGAAAAGACACCTATGTAATCTTGGATTTGAGAAATCTAAATTCCTTAACTCTCTACTTTGTGTGGATAAGTTAGAGGCCAAATATTTGGGTTGCTCAACTCTATTGATGATAAAGACTTAAGGTAAGTTCTTTATTTGTGGTTTCAAATATAAATAATATCATGAAGCATGAAAATTAATAAAAATATTCAATTGGAAATTTAAGTTTAAAATTGAAGAATTTTAATTTTCCGTCTCATTTCATATGTTAAATTTCCAGGAGGACCACATATTTACAACATATTAATATTATCAACCCATCCACGTTTTTAATTGAATTTAATGCAATAAGGATGCATTTAGCAGCTTATATTGCACCGCATTAAAATAATGCTACGTTTTAAAATTATTCTATTTGCACCTAAGTTTAATTTGAGCTTGGCCCATTACAAAACACAAGCCTAATTCTAAATTAGAGTCCAATATTTTCAAAGTGGTGACATAAAGTGCAGACTTAATCCATTAAGCCATTTTCTCCAAAAGTGATGAATGTGCAGAGTTATTCCTCCAAAGGTGGAAATTTTACCTTTTTATTATTATTTTTTTTATTTTTTTATTTTTTATTTATGGAGCAGATAAACTCAACATATAAAACCAAATGCATGACAACCAACTCAAAACCAGAAAATGAAATTCAACTTCAAATCAGTAGTTTCAATATTTTATTACAATTCCATTTTATAATTAAATTTCTCAGTAGTTGATGTCTTTGAGGATTTGTTCTTCAATTTCAGTCCAGTAAATACAATTTCCTTAGCTTTAAATTTCGGTCCTAGTTTTCTTAAATCTCAAAATCCTGTTTAGTTTTAATTACTTGTCCCTTTCAAATAATTAGAGAACCAGTCATAATCCTAGGTGCTACAATGTGCTCTGGTGAGAAGAGTTGGTTCATAACTAATATATATTAGGGGATTGTGAGCTGAAGCTGGCATGCAAGTAAAGGGAAATTGTGAATAATTGTTAGTTCATAAGGCATTGCATACCATATAACATTACAATAATAATTATGAGGCATAGCCTACCATAAATCTTAAGAATAAAATAAAACAATGAGATACAGATTTAACGTGGAAAAACCCTCAATGTAAGGGAAACATCAACGGACAAATGTTGAAGGATTTCACTACAGTGGAAATTTTTTTACAACTTCTCTATAAATATAAGGAGTGAACAATCTCACACTCTCTTAAAATAGGAGAATTATAACCCTCTCACCAACTCTTAAGAAGAAACAATGTTTTTCTCTCTTAGAATACAAATGATTTACTTGAGAATGAAATGAAGAAAATAATGAAATAAAGTCTCTATTTATAGGCATGATATTCACTGTGCAAATAATGAATTTTAATTTATTATTATTATTTTCTTTTATGCATGTGAGACCTAGCCACAAATTTAATATATTTTTTCTTAATCATTTGCACCTTTCGGTGCAATGGTTAATAATTCTCCCATTTGAAAACTTGATTGAGAACCAACCAGTTTCCACACCATCCATTCTACTTTGTTGTTTTCAAGCTGCTTACGTTTTTGCTAAGCCATAAGAGGATCTACACCATTCAAACTTGTCTGTATTGATAGGCTTGGTCATTACATCTAAAAGGCTCTCATTGGTACGTACCTGTAATAATTTCATACTGCCTTCTTCCACTACTTCACGAATGAAGTGGTATTGTACCCCTATATGCTTCATTCTTGAATGAAAGACTGGATTCTTTACAATTTACAAAGCACTCTGACTGTCACAAAATAATGAAATCTTATCTTGTTTGTGTCTGAGCTCCTCCAATAACTTTTGAAACGAAATAGCTTTCTTGCAAGCTTGTGTATCTGCCATGTATTCAGCTTCTATTGTAGACAAAGCCACAACATCTGTAACTTAGATACCCAGCTCACTGCTCCTCCTGTAAGTAAAACACATAACCTGTTGTAGATTTTCTTTTATCAAGATCTTCCGCAAAATCTGAATCCACGTAGCCACTGACAACTAATTTTGATCCTCCAAAACATAATGCAGCATCTGAGGTTCCTTTGATATATCTAAGGATCCTCTTAATAGTATTCCAATTCTCTCTACCAGGATTCACCATAAAACGAATAACTGCTCCCACTGCTTATGCAATATCTAGTCTTGTACAAATCATGGCGTACATTAAGCTTCCCACTGTTGATGCATACGGTACTCGAGACATCTCTTTCCTCCCATCTTATTGCTGAGGAAGTGGGGTAGAAATTGGCTTACAATCTTCCATGACGAACCGCCATAAGATTTTTTTCAAGTAATTTTTCTGAGAAAGCCAAATTTTCCTGTTATTTCTGTCTCGATGTATTTACATCCCTAGATTCTTGTTTGCTAGTCCTAGATCTTTCATGTCAAACTCCCTAGCTAACTGTCCCTTTAATTCATGAACTCGATCTTTGTTAGGGTCTGCTACTAACATGTCATCTGTTAGTGTCCTACACATGCCCATGGTCTGTAAACATTGATTCAAGTGTGAATAATCAAGATAAGTTTGCGGAATTAACTTATATTGAGCGGATGAGAAGTTCAAAATTTTCTTTGGATGATGGAAGCTCCAAGCTTTGAGTTGAGTTCCAAACTCTTCGGTGAGTTTCCCTATCACCTTAAATTAACTCAAAAAGTGCTACCTTGATGAATTTTTTCAACAAAAATTCAAGAACAAGAGGGAGTATGTTTGACCAAAGTAGAAAGAAAGAGAGAAGATGGTGAATAGTGATTGTCGTTTCCTAAACGTATTGTGTTGTGTGTTAAATGCTTCAATTTAAAGTAGCCAACTACTTCCATCATAAATAGTGACATGTGATGTAAGTTATGGGTCCCACCCAATTATGAATTCCAAATTCAAGCTGGCTTAGATAACACACTTTGGGCCCGGGTTAGTTTAATCCGATTAAACAAATTTTCCGTCGTGAAATAATTAAATTCAATTTAATTAAATAATAATGCATAGCAAAATTATTACGAAAGTCGCTTACGAATTAATTCCAAATTAATTCGTTCGTCTAAATTAAAATCTAATTTTAATTCCGCATTGAAATCCGATTTCAATTAATATATCCAATATATTATTTAATCGATTAATTCTAAATTAATCGTGTTCTCTCTTCTAGACGAATTTAATCCCAGATCCGCAATTAATCCCAGATTAATTTTCTCTCTCATAATTAATCCCAGATTAATTCTATTCGAGTCAAATGTCATTGGTGAATCTTTGGGAAGTGACCCAAGAGATCCATGGATATGTTGGCAGTAAATACAGTCATCGGACTATCTGAATATGTGCGTGCCCAATACCACGTTCTTATCGATTTACAAGACATGGTTGGCTTATAGTAAAGCACCGTACCTACCCAATTCTCTAGAAATATTCAACGAATAATATATAATCTGTATCAAGCATAGTATACAATGTATTACGCAATACGATCCAGTATCAGATGTCAAATGCTAGGCCTAGGGCTGGCTCTGTGTCTGCCCCGTACGAAGCATATATCGAATCCCGCGTAACTAGTCTCTGTAATTGGATATTCATGACCTAGTCATATTATCCCGATAGCTGCGGAATTTAAGAGTACTAGTACCGTATCCTGCGTGATCATCATCTCCATATGACTGAAGTGATACTCCCATCTTGACATCACACCCAATACACTACGATTCTCAGTAAACCCAGAAGAGGCATACAGAGAACCTGTTAAAGCTCCAGATGACCAAAACCAAAGAAAACTGATTGTCGCAAGTATTAGCGATGCAAGTCTTAGGTTAAAGATCACATACACCTATCCTGATTCGGATTCCCATAGACACATAGTCATAATACCAATGAGACTCCGAGGGGTCTATCCAGAGAGAAGCTGTTGCCGGTCCAACAACTAACAAAACCTATTATCACACTTGCATAAGTATCCAATACTTAAATATATGAGAACTATGTCGTTAAGCTTCCATAACGCGCATAAGTGTAATACTAGTCTATTCCGCATTATCGATTTCCAGTCTCGATAATACTACGACGATGGATGTCTAATGATTAAACCGTTCGTGGATTAATAATGTCTCATATCTTATTAATCTGGTTTAACCATATGGACTTTTATCATTTATATATCCAAGTAATCTAATTACAAAATGATAAAATAGCAATTTCCTTTGTCACATAGTTAATTTGTACAAAAACATCATGTTCTTTACAAATAGTGCTGCTATGGGTCATAATTGTCCAACAATCTCCCACTTGGCCTATAGCCAATCACTCAAGTGTCCAACACCTGAACTATGTACAGGTCGCTCAAAATTTCATGAGATATAACTTTCGTCAGCGGATCTCCAAGGTTATCATCTGATGCGATCTTTTCGATCTTGACATCGCCATAATGTATGATCTCACAAATCAGATGAAATCGTCGAAGTACATACTTGGATCATTGATGAGACCGTGGTTCCTTAGCCTGTGTTGTAGCTCAGCTCAGTTGCTAACAGAACTAATCCTAATCCAATTAGGAATTTATAGATCCAAAATGTTTCTTTTGTTGCCTCACCTGCAGCAATGTATTCCGCTTTTGCTGTTGAATCAGCAATAATATCTTACTTGGAAGGTTTCCAGCTCACTGTTCCATTGTTCAAACAAAATATATACCCTGATTGCGACTTACAGTCGTCTTTATCGGTTTGGAAACTTACATCGGTGAACCTAGTCACCTCAAGTTCTCCATCTCCATAGACTAAGAAAGCATCATTAGTTCGTCTAAGATACTTAAGGATGTTCTTAACAGTAATCCTGTGACCATCACATGGATCGGCCTGATAGCGACTGCACATGCTCAAAGCATACGAGACATCAGGTCGCGTACATATCATGGCGTACATGATCGATCCGACTGCAGAAGCGAACGAGATCCGATTCATTGAATCTCTCTCATCTTGAGTTTTAGGACACATGTTCTTAGATAGAGAGACGACATGTGACACTGGAAGCAGCCCATTCTTCAACAATTTGTCAATGTACGAGCTCTAGGAGAGACCAATCAGCTTTTTAGATCTATCCCGGTAGATCCTTAATCCCAGAATAAGGGCTGCTTCTCTCAGGTCTTTCATGGAGAATTTTAATGAAAGCCAAGCTTTCACTGAATGTAGCATGGGAATGTCATTGCCTAAAAGCAATACATCATCCAAATATAGGACAATGAATGTCAGTGCGCTCCCACTAACCTTCTTATATACACAAGAATCATCTTCATTTTGAATGAAACCATATTGTTTTATGATCTCATCAAAACGTTGGTTCCAAGAACTCGATGCTTGCTTCAATCCATAAATGGATCGATTTAACCGTCTAGCTATTGCATATAAACATCCTCCAAAAGGTTTCCGTTAAGGAAAGTAGTTTTGACGTCCATCTGCCATATTTCATAATCGAAAAATGCAGAAATAGCAAGCATTATCCGAATAGATTTAATCATGGCAACATGTGAAAAAGTTTCGTTGTAATCGACACCATGTCGTTGACGATACCCTTTCGCTACAAGCCTAGCTTTATACGTTTGTATGTTGCCATCCATATCCGTCTTCCTCTTGAAGACCCATTTATAACCAATTGGCTTAACGCCTTCTGGTGCATCAACCAGTGTCCAAACTTGGTTGGTATACATAGAATCCATTTCAGACTTCATGGCTTCTTGCCATAAAGCGGAGTCGATACCTTGTATCGCTTTCTTATACGTAGCCGGCTCATTATCCTCAATAAGATTAATATCTACATGAGGTGAGATCAGAAACCTATACCTCTCAAGTTATTTTCTGAATCTCTCCGACCTACATGGTTTTTGTGTATTAGAAGATTTTGGAATAGTCTCATCCTTGATGGACTATTCGTGTTCCGAGAGGGGGTCGGTGCCAGGAACAGTATCACTCTTATTTTCATCGAGTTCTACTTTCCTCCCACTTATCACTGCATCTATGAATTCCTTTTCGAGGAAAACTGCATGAAGAGCAACAAATATTTTGTTCTCTTGTGGGTTGTAGAAGTAATATCCTTTGGTTTCCCTAGGATAACCTACAAATAGGTACTTATCCGATTTGGGTTCTAGTTTGGTACCATTCAAATGTTTAACATATGCCCAACATCCCCAAATCTTCAGGAATGAGAAACCCAGTTTCTTTCATGTCCATATTTCATATGGAGTTTGTCTAGTAGACTTTGACGGAACCTTATTCAAAATAAGTATTGCACTATTCAATGCGTATCCCCAGAAGGAAATTGGTAGCTCAGTGCGACTCATCATTGACCTTACCATGTCCAATAAAGTTCGGTTTCTCCATTCAGACACACCATTCAATTGTGGTGTTCCGGGAGGAGTCCACTGTGAAAGAATACCATATTCTTTCATGTAATCGAGAAACTCATTGCTCAAGTATTCTCCACCACGGTCCGACCGCAATGTTTTTACCAGTCTGTTTTTCTACTTCGTGTCGAAACTCTTTGAATTTCTCAAAAGTTTCTGACCTTTGTCTCATAAGATACACATAACCATAACGTGATGCATCATCCATAAAGGTTACGAAGTATTCATCTCCACCTCTAGCCTAGCTAGACATGGGCCCACATATGTCACTATGAACGAGGGCTAACACCTCGGTGGCACGTACACCCTTACCACTAAAAGGTGTTTTAGGCATTTTACCTAATAAATAGGATTCACAGACGCATATGAATTAGGATCAAGTCCGTCCAAGTATCCATTCTTCGAAAGAGTGGATATACGAGTTTTGTTAATGTGTCCCAGACGACAATGCCACAAATAAGTCTCATCTGATTTATTCAGTTTGAGCCTTTTATTTGTCATGTTATATGTTTGAGATTCATTTATATTCAAAATATAAAGACCATTATTAACATCTGCTGTACATATCAAAATGTCATCTTTATATACAAAACATCTAGTATTCCGGAATACAAAGGTATACCCGCATCAGGTTAAACTAGATACAGAGATGATGTTTCTAGCCAAACTAGGTACAAAATAACAGTCAGCTAATGTAATTACATGCCTCGAGTGCAGGTTTAAAACATAGGTCCCAACGGCCAAAACAGCGACTCTCGTCCCGTTTCCAACTCGTAGGTCGATCTCACCTGAAGCCAATCTTCTGATAATCTGCAGATCCTACACATCAGTACATATGTGAGTACCACATCCAGAATCAAAAATCTAATTTTTCAAACCAGTAGTGGACATGTTTATTTCAATAACAAACATACCTCAGGCTGGAGCCTTGCCCGCCCTCGCTTCCTTCAAGTCCGCCTTGTACTCACGGTATTCACGGTTCCAGTGACCCCATTTGCCACAAAAGAAGAAAAAGGGCAAGGCTAAATCGTCACGGTCTTTTGGGATGTCGAAGTAAGTTGCGCCTCGCGCATCTTGCCCTTCAGAAGCTCTGGCTCTGCCTCTTTCAGCATGGCCATTAACTCTCCAAGAGTCTTTTCTTGGTTCATCATATTATAGTACATGATGAACCCGCCCCAGCAATCGGGCAGAGACTGTAAGATCAAATCTATAGAAGTCTCGGCCTCAAAGGTTATGCCCAACCGACCTAGCTGTTCGATGTCAGCAATCATCTGCGACATATAGTGCTCGACAGATGTACCCTCTGACATACGTGAGCGAAAGAGCTTCTTTTGCAATTCGTACTTCTGAAATCTAAGGTTAGATCTGTGAAGGTCCTTCAATTTCAACATCATGTTATAAGGATCCAATCCTTTGTTCTGACGACGAAATTGAGGAGTCATTGTAGCAAGCATGACGGATTGAGCGGTAAAGTTATCATCTCGATGAGTCTTCCAAAGCTCATGATCAACTGGTTGCTCAAGTCCGGGGTAAGGCCCGAGAGGTCTCACTATAACATAGAGTAACTTCTTGGCTCCCAGGACAATCTTGAGATTCATCTCCCAATCTGGAAAATTGGAGCCGTTAAAGACATTCTCGCCAATGATTATGTCTCTAACGCTAATCTTTACAGCCATCTCGATTGCAATAGTCCAACTATCCAATCAACGATATCGGGTACGCTCAAAATATAATGGTTACTATAGTCCAACTATATAACCAACTACAAGTGGAGTAGTGTCTTGTACAGTCTAACTATTCAAAGAAAACAATAAAACAATATTAGTCCAACTAATATATTTATAACGACGATAAATAAAATAAAAGAGCGCGTGTAAGCAAATATTATGTTGGTCTCTAAGATCATCCCAAGAAAATTTCAAGAATGAAATAATGTGAATACTAAAATGAAGTATAGCGGTAACAACTTTAGCCCATTTCCAAATTAAGCCCAAATATAATAAATGGGCCTTTTAAAATTTAATTGGGCCTAATGGGCCAAAATTAATTTTGTGGCAAAGGGTGATTCCTTATTGGGCTTTGGTTACCAAAGTCCATGCCTTGATAAATTAATTGAAAGCTCATTGGACTTTAATTAAATTAACATTGGATGTTAATTGGGCTTTGAGACATTAAGATTAGATTTAGAATCTAAGTCGTAAAGGCGCATTAAAAGTGTAATTATTTAATTTGGAATTAAATAAGGAATTAGTATTGAATACAAATTAAATTGGATTTAAAATTATAGTTCGATATAATCAAGAATTCGTACTTTGAGTACTTATTCTTAAACGAGTTGGACTCGCGCAAATCAAATCGTTGTTCATTGGACTTTAATTAAATTAACATTGGATGTTAATTGGGCTTTGAGACATTAAGATTAGATTTAGAATCTAAGTCGTAAAGACGCATTAAAAGTGTAATTATTTAATTTGGAATTAAATAAGGAATTAGTATTGAATACAAATTAAATTGGATTTAAAATTGTAGTTCGATATAATTCAAGAATTCGTACTTTGAGTACTTATTCTTAAACGAGTTGGACTCGCACAAAAAAAAAATCGTTGTTTGAACATTGGATGATCACTTAAGTAAAAGATTAATTAATTGGATTAAATTGATTGAATAACATGCTTTGTGTGAATACATGGATGTGTTGTATGAATAATGTATATAAGATGGATATTAGATGGGTGAGGGCAATTTTGGAAATTGTTGTAATAAATTTAGAATTTATTAAATTTGACCTACATGTCCAGCCTGTATCTCTCGATTCTTTGTAATTCTCTTCTCACCAATTCCCCTCAATGTAATGAGGTTTCTTTGATGTATTATGTAATTGTGTAGAAGTTAAAATAGTGCTAGCCGGGGAGAGGAAAGAGAGTGATTTGTTCTAGGAATAATTTGTGAGTTATCCATCCGTATATCATTATTAATTTATTTACCGCGCCTTATTATGCTTTTAGAATGCATGCTTAAGGGTGTATGATGAGACCTAATCAAAGATAATTAATTAGTTGCCAATTACGCGAAAAACCCTCAACAAATATTAAGTATTTTCCTTCCATTGAATGAGTCATTCTCAAGATCCAAGATTGGCACTGGTTTGTTGGCCAAAGTCAAGACCTTTGTCCATCGCGGATGTGTTTGAATCATGAAGGCTTTGTTCCATATCGTATGTCTTGCCCAAGTTGTGATTTGTTGGCCAAAGTCAAGATCACTTCTTGTTCATCGAAATCGATTACGAAGCTTTCCAAGGTCAATGGGTCCCGCTTAACTGATATCATTAAGGTTGTTGAGCCAAAGCCAAGGCTTAGTTGATTTAGAGGAAAAAAGTTAGGAAAATATATTGGATATATTGGCATATATAATGTATATATGTTTTGGACTTGGAGGTCCACCTACCGGATCTAGGAATTGGATGAGATCCAATTGATTTTAGAGATCTACCTAGTTAAATATCATAGAGCTTGTTGGCCAAAGTCAAGGTTGTGTGTTATTTAACGGGATCCTAGCCCACTAGGAAACTAGGTTTCCCGACTACTCCACAGAGGGTTAGAGGCTCGCCGAAAAATAGTGGGAGGCAAGTATTAAATTTTCAATTTCGTTTAGATACTTACCAATACGCGCTCATTTCATTTTTCATCATTATTTAAATATAAATATATTTGTTGGACTAATATTCAATTGTTGTTTTAATTAAACAGTTGGACTGTATTCAAACTACTTCATTTATAGTTGATTATATAATTGGATTATAGTAATCAAATATATTTGAATTTAACCAATCAAATAGTGGTTGATTATATAGTTAGACTATAGTAATCATTATATTCGATTGTACCTGAAATCGTTGATTGGATAGTTGGACTATTGGAATCAAGATTACTGAAAGATTAGCGTTTAAAACATAATCCTGGGTGAAAATATCTTTAAGCGGCTTCAATTTTCAAATTGGGAATAGAACCTCAGGATAGTCCTGGGAGCCGAGAAGTTACTTTATTTGATAGAGTGACATCTTGGGGCTGAGCCCGGAGTTGTGCAAATAGTGGAGCATAAGCTTTGGAAGACTCATGGTGATGATAACTTTAGTGCTCAATCCGTTATGCTTGCCGCAATGACTCCTTAATTTCTTCGTCAGAACTAAGGATTAGATCCTTATAGTATGATATTGAAATTGAAGGATCTTCATAGATCTATTCTTAGATCTTAGAAGTACTAATTGCAATAGAAAACTCTTGGAGAGTTAATGGCTATGCTCAAGGAGACAAGGGCCAGAGCTTGCAAAAGGGCAAGAAGCGCAATGCGCATCTTACTTCAATATCCCAGAAGGTCAAGGCTTGGCCAAAGGCTTCTAAGGATATGAAATAGGGGCAAAGGCAAAATCGTCAATGTCTTCTAGGAAGAAAAATAACATATCCCAAGATGTCTGCCTAAACTATGGCAAACGGGGTCACTGGAAGCGTGACTGCCATATAGACAAGGCATAAATGAAGGAAGTGAAGACGGACAAGGGTCCGACTTCATGTATGTTTGTTATAGAAATAAACATGTCCATTGCTGGTTTTAAAATTGGATTTTAGATACTGGATGTGGTACATAAATATATGTACTGATGTGCGGGATCTGCTGATTAGCAAGAGACTGGCTTCAGTTGAGATCGACCTGCGAGTCGGAAACGGTACGAGAGTCGCTGTTTTAACCGTAGAAACCTAAGTTTTGGAAATGCCCTTGGGGCATGTACTTAAATTAGGAAACTGTTATAATGTACCTGGTTTGACTAGAAACATTATCTCTTTATCAAGTATAACCCGTTGCAGGTATATCTTTATATTTTAGAACACTAAGTGTTTTATTTATAAAGATGATATTGAGATAAACACATTAGATGTGAATAAAAATATTTATATTTTTTGAATATAAATGAATCTCAAACATATAATATGACAAACAAAAGCTCAAACTGAATAAATCTGTTGAGCCTTATAAGTGACATTGTTGTCTGGGACACATAAACAAGACTCGTATATCCACACTTTTGAAGAGTGGGTACTATGATGGATTTGATTCTAATTCAAATGATGTCTACGAATCTAGTTTATTAGGCAAAATGCCTAAAACACCTTTTACTTGGTAAAAGTACAATGCCACCGATATGTTAGCCCTCGTTCATAGTGACGTAAGTGGGCCCATGTCTAGCTAGGCTAGAGGTGGATATGAATACTTCGTAACCTTTACGGATATGGCATCACGTTACGGTTATGTGTATCTTTTGAAATACAAGTCAGAAACTTTTGAGTAATTCAAAGAGTTTCGACATGAAGTAAGAGAACAGACCGGTAAAAGTATTAAAAACATTATGGTCGGACCGTGATGGATAATACTTAAAAATATAAGTTTCTCGATTACTTGAAAGAGTATGGTATTCTTTCAAGATGGACTCCTCCCGGGACACCTCAATTTGACGGTGTGTCCGAACAGAGAAACCAAACTTTGTTGGACATGGTAAGGTTAATGGTGAGTTGCTCTGAGCTACCAATTTCCTTCTGAGGATACACATTAAACAGTGCAATACTTATTTTGAATAAGGTTCCATAAAAATCTGTTAGACAGACTTCATATTAGATATGAACAGGAAAGAAACTGGGTTTCTCATTCTGAAGATTTGGAATGATGGGCATATAATTGAATTTTTGGATGATACCAAACTACAACCCAAATCGGATAAGTGCCTATTTGTAGGTTGTCCTAGGGAAACCAAAGTATAGTACTTATACAACTCACAAGAGAACAATGTAATTGTTGCTCTCCATGCGGTTTTCCTAAGAGGAATTCCTATATGCAGTGGTAAGTGGGAGGAAAGTAAAACTCGATGAAAATCAGAGTAATACTGTTCCTGGCACCGAGTCCTCACGGAACACCAACAGTTCATCAGGGATGAAACTGTACCAATAATCTTCGAATACACAAGAACCGCGCAAGCCGGAGAGAGTCAGAAAACAACCTGGGAGGTATGGATTTCTGATCTCACCTCATGTAGATATCAATCTTATTGAGGAAGACGAACCGACTACGTATGAGGAAGTGATACAAGGTATCAACTACTTTTATGGCAAAGTGCCATGAAGTACGAAATGGATTCCATGTATACCAACTAAGTTTGGACACCGGTTGATGTACCAGAAGGCATTGTGCCTATTGGTACTAAATGTGTCTTCAAGGAAGACATACATGGATGGTAATATGTAAATGTACTGAGCTAGGCTTGTACAGAAAGGGTATCATAAACGACATAATGTCGACTACGACGAAACCTTTTATCTATTGCCATGATTAAATCCATTCGGATAATGCTTGCTAATGCTGCATGTTTCATTTATGAAATATAGCAGCTGAACATCAAAATCGCTTTACATAAACGGAAACCTTTTGGAGGATGTTTATATAAAACCTGACGATTTTGCTGTACCAAAAACAAGCAAACAAGGTTTGCAAGTTAAATCGATCTATATATGGATTTAAGCAAGCATAGCGTTCTTGGAACCAACGTTTTGATAAAATCACAATGGTATATGATTTCATTCAAAACGAATATGATTCTTGTGTATATAAGAAGGTTAGTGGGAGCGCACTGACAATGGTTATCCTATATAATGATGAAATATCATTTCTTGGAAATGACATTCCCATAATACAATCGGTAAAAGCTTGGCTTTCATGAAAATTCTTCGTAGACTACTTGGGAGAGGCAACCTTTATTCTAGGAATAAGGATCTACTGGGATAGATCTAAAAGTTGTTGGAACTCTCCGAGAACTCGTACATTGAAATACATGTACGCAACCTGATGTCTCATAGGCTTTGAGCATATGGAGTCAAAATCAGGCCAATCTAGGTGATGGTCACTGGATTGATGTTAAGAACATCCTTAAGTATCTTAGACGAACTAATGATGCTTTCTTAAACTATGGAGAAAGAGAACTTGAAGTGACTGGGTTCACCGTTGCAAGTTTCCTAACCGAAAAAACGACTCTAAGTCGCAATAAGGGTATTATATAGTTTGAATAACGGAATAGTGAGCTGGAAATCTTCCAATCAAGATAATGTTGCCGAATAAACAACAAAAACAGAATATTGCTGCAGCTGAGGCAGCAAAAGAAGCAATTTTGGATCTATAAAATTCCTAATTGGATTAGGAGTAGTTCTGTTAGCAGCTGAGCTAGGCTACGACACAGGCTAAGGAACCACAGTCTCATCAATGATCCAAGTATATTCTTCGACTATTTCATTTGATTCGTCGGATCATACATCGTGGCGATGTGATGATCGAATAAAACGCATCAGATGATAACATTGTAAATCCACTGACGAAAGCTGTTTCTCAGCAGAAGTTTGAGCGACCCGTACATAGTTCAGGTGTAGGACACTTGAGTGATTGGCTATAGGCCAAGTGGGAGATTGTTGGACAATTATGACCCATAACATCTCTATTTGTACAGAACATGGTGTTGTTGTACAAATTAACTATGTGCCAAAGGAAATTACTCTTTTATCATTTGTAATTGGATTACCGATATGTATATATATAAATGATAAAAGTCCATATGATAACTACCAGATTAATAAGATATGAGACAGTATTAATCCACATAAGGTTTAATCATTAAATATCCCTAGTCGTAGTATTATCGAGACTGGACATCGATAATGTAGAATAAGCTAGTATTACACTTGTGCGTGTTATGGAAGCGTAACAACATAGTTCTCATATATTTGGGTATTGGATACTCATGCAAATGTAATATGAGGTTCTGTTTACCGATGGTACGGAAACAGCTTCGCTATGGATAAACCCCTCGGAGTCCCATTGGTAGTATGAGTATGTGTCTATGGGAATCCGAATCAGGGTAGGTGTATTTGGTCTTAACCTGAGACTTACACCGCTAATACTTGCGACAATCAGTATACTTTGGTTTTGGTCGTCCGGAGCTTTAACAGGTTCTGTGTACGCCTCTTCTGAGTATACTGAGAATCATAGTGTATTGGGTATGATGTCAAGATGGAAGTGTCACTCCAGTCATATGGAGATGATGATCACGCAGGGATATAAAACCGGTTCTCTATTATGTTGCAACTATCGGGATAATATGACAAGGTCATGATTATCCAATCATAGAGACTAGTTGCTTGTGCTCTGATATATGCTTTGTATGGGGCAGACACTATTCCAGCCTCAGGCCTTGCATGTGACATCAGATACTGGATCGCAATACGAAATACTATATATACTACGCCTGTTATAGATTATATATTCCTTAAAGAATATTTCTGAAGAATTGGGTAGGCACGGTGCTTTGCTAGAAGCCAACCATGTCTCATAAAATGGTAAAAATATGGTACGAGGTACGCACGTGTTCGGATAGTCCGACGACCGGATTTACTGTCAACAAATCAAAGGATCTAATGGGTCGCTTCCCGAAGATTCACCGATGACGTATCACTCGAACATAATTAATCTAGGATTAATTATAAGAGAGAGAAAATTAATCTAGGATTAATTACTGCAAGAATTTATATGGGATAAAATTCAAATAAAAGAGAGAACGATTAATTTGGAATTAATCGATAAAATAATATATTCGATATATTAAATGAAATTAAATTTCATAACGAAATTAAAATTGGATTTTAATACGGGCGAACGAATTAATTTAGAATTAATTAGTGAGCGACTTTAATAGTAATTTTGCTAGGCATAATTATTTAATTAATTTTGATTTAATTACGTCGCAACGGAAAATTCGTTAATTCGGAATTAACGAACCCGAGCCCGGAATGTTTTTGCGGGCCCACTCGGATTTTGAATCAAGTGGGGCTCACATGTCACATCACATGTCATATCACTTGTCTTTCTCATCACTTTTTGGTGATTGAATTTGGTGAGTTGGTAATGATGTGTTGGTGACTTGTAACTTACACAATTTTCAAAAGTGAATGACATATTACCAAACATTTGGTATATCATTTTTTGATTTTGGAAATCAATTAACAAGTCAACATTTCACTCTCCTCTCTTCTTCATGCCATTCTCTCCTTTCTCTTTTACTCTCATTGCCGAGAGTTACAAAGGAAGAATAAGGAAATTTTGTAGCAAAATTTCCAAAGCTAGCACTTGAAGATTCATACAAAGGTGTTAGGGAAACTTTCCCTAGAGTTTGGAATCTCAACCTTCAAGCTTGGAGCTTCAACATACAACTGCAAAGAGAAGATCTTGGAGCACTTCTCAAAGGAAAATTTTTGTTATCAACACATCCTATAATCGTTCTTTGTAAGTATAATTCCGATATACTTCCTTTTAGTATTCACATTATTTCATGCTTGAAATGTTCTTGGGATGATCTTAGAGACCAACATATTAAACAAATTGCAAATTTAATACTGCCCTCCCATAATTTTTCGGCGAGCCTCTAACCTTCTGTTGAGTACTCGGGAAACCCAGTTTCCTAGTGGGCTAGGATCCCGTTAAATAACACACAACCTTGACTTTGGCCAACAAGCTGTATGAAACTTAACTAGGTAGATCTCTAAGATCAATTGGATCCCATCCAATTCCTAGATTCGGTAGTTGGACTTCCAAGTCTAAAACATATATCCAATATATCATCCTAACCTTTTCCTCTGAATCAACTAAGCCTTGGCTTTGGCTCAACAAGCTTAATGATTCCAGTTAAGCGTGACCCATTGATAGTGGTAAAGCTTTGTAATCCACGTCGATGTACAAAAGTGACCTTGACTTTGGCCAACAAGTCACAACTGCCCAAGACATGCGATGTATAACAAAGCTTTCATGGTTCAAACACATCCGCAATGGACAATGATCTTGACTTTGGCCAACAAATCAAAGTCAATCTTGGATCTTGAGAGAGAACCACTCAATGGAAGGAAAACACTTAATATTAAAGTTGGGATTTTTTTGTAAATTGGCAACCAATTTATTATCTTTGATTATGTCTCATCATTCACCCTTAAACATGCATTCTAAAAGCATATTAAAGCGTGATAAATTAATAATGATATGCGGATGGATATATACAAATTTATTCCAAGAACAAATCTCTTTCTTTCCTCTCTCTTGCTAGCAATTTACATTCTTCTACCCAATTACATAATACATAAAGAAACATCATTTGCATTGAGGGGAATTGGTGAGAAGAGAAATACAAAGAGATAAAGAGGTGAAAGGCTGGATACGCATGTCCAATTTAAATAAATTCCAAATTTACAACAATTTTCAAAATTACCCCCACCCAACTAATATCCATCTGATATACATTATTCATTCAAATACATCCAAGTATTCACACAAAGCATGCTGTCAATCAATCTAATCCAATTAATTAATCTTTGATTGATGACCATCCAATGTTCATACAATGATTTGATTTGCGCGAGTCCAACTCGTTTAAGAATAAATACTCAAAGTACATATTCTTGAATTATATCGAACTGTAATTTAAAATCCAATTTAAATGTATCAAATACTAATTCATGTTTAATTCCAAATTAAACAATTACACTTTTAATAGTGCCTTTTTAGACTTGGATTCCAAATCCAATCCAATTGGGTCTCAAAGGCCCAATTAGCATCCAATGCCAATTCAATTAAAGTCCATTGGGCTTTCAATTAATTCTTTAGGCATGAGCTTTGGCCATTATGGATCCAACCTAAAATGCCAAGGCCCAATTAGGAATCACCCTATGCCAAAAATCAATTTAGGCCCATAGGCCCAATTAAATTATTAAAGGCCAAAAAGTTATATTTGGACTTTATTTAAATGGTTTTAGGCCAAATTGGATCCAACCCAATTTTCCAAAACCATACTTGGCCCAACCAAGCCCATTAGCCCAAATTCAACAAATTAAATTAACACAATATTCTAAAAATCACATTAATTCAATTAAAGTGTAATTAACACAATTAATCAATTAATCTAATGTTTCCAAAACACTAATTAATCCAATTAATCATGCTCAATTATCCAATTCATGTCCAACATAAATTGAAGCAAAATCAATTCTACAACATGCTTCATACTCACGGCAAAGGCAAGGAAATAACATTCAATTTTGATTTCAATCCAATTAAATCAACAATTAATATTCATTTCATGCCAATTAACATATCCAATTGTCAAATTTCAAAAATCACCATGAGTTCTTCCTATGGTGCATTAGGCCATGCTTAAGGAATTGGGGAAATTTTTGATCCAATCAATTTCACAAATCCAATGATGCAAAAATCCAATTTATCATCATCTAAACACAACCAAACAACCTATTTGGAAAAATACATTCTCCAAGCAAAATCCCCAAATTAAAGTCCATAACCCCTAGAATTCAAATCATGTTTAGATTGGCTCTTGATACCAATGTTAGTGTCCTACACATGCCCAAGGTCTCTAAACATTGATTCAAGTGTGAATAATCAAGATAAGTTTGCGAAATTAACTAACATTGAGCGGATGAGAAGTTCAAAACTTTTTTTGGATGATGGAAGCTCCAATCTTTGAGTTGAGTTCCAAACTCTTGGGTGAGTTTCCCTATCACCTTAAATTAACTCACAAAGTGCTAGCTTGATGAATTTTTGCAACAAAAATTCAAGAACAAGAGGGAGTATGTTCGGCCAAATGAGAAAGAAAGAGAGAAGATGGTGAATAGTGATTGTTGTTTCCAAGACTTAATGTGTTGTGTGTTAAATGCTTCAATTTAAAGTAGCCAACTACTTCCATCACAAATAGTGACATGTGATGTAAGTTATGGGTCCCACCCAATTATGAATTCCAAATTCAAGTTGGCTTACACAACACACTTTGGGCACGGGTTAGTTTAATCCGATTAAACGAATTTTTCATCGCGATATAATTAAATCCAATTTAATTAAATAATAATGCCTAGCAAAATTATTATAAAAGTCACTTACGAATTAATTTTAAATTAATTCATTCACCCAAATTAAAATATAATTTTAATTCCGCATTGAAATCCGATTTCAATTAATATATCCAATATATTATTTAATCGATTAATTCTAAATTAACCTCATTCTCTCTTCTAGATGAATTTAATCCCAGATAAATTCTTGCCGTAATTAATCACAAATTAATTTTATCTCTCATAATTAATCCCAGATTAATTCTGTTCGAGTCAAATGTCATTAATGAATCTTTGGGAAGTGACCCAATAGATCTCTAGGTATGTTGGAAATAAATACGGTCATCAGACTATCCGAATATGTGCGTACCCAGTACCACGTTCTTACCGATTTACAAGACATGGCTGGCTTCTAGCAAAACACCGTGCCTACCTAATTCTCCAGAAATATTCAATGAAGAATAAATAATCAGTATCAGGCATATTATACAATATATTGCGCAATACGATCCAGTATCAGATGTCACATGCTAGGCCTAGGGCTGGCTCTGTGTATGCCTCGTAGGAAGCATATATCGGATCCCGCGTAACTAGTCTCTGTATTCGGATAATCATAACCTAGTCACATTATCTAGATAGCTGCAGCATTTAAGAGTATTAGTTGTTCGACAATTATGACCCATAGCATCACTATTTGTACAGATCATGGTGTTGTTCTACAAATTAACTATGTGACAAAGGAAATTACTCTTTTATCATTTGTAATTAGATTACCAAGATGTATAAATGATAAAAGGTTCATATAATTTGTTCCGGATTGAGATGATATGAGACAGTATCAATCCACGAACGTTTAATCATTAAATATCCCTAGTCGTAGTATTATCGAGATTGGACATCGATAATGCGGAATAGACTAGTATTACACTTGTGCGCGTTGTGGGAGCATAACGACATAGTTCTCATATATTTAGGTATAAGATACTCATGCAAATGTAATAGGACGTTGTGTTTACCGATGGTACGGAAACAGCTTCTCTCTGGATAAACCCCTCAGAATTCCATTGGCAGTATGACTATGTGTCTATGGAAGTCCGAATCAGGGTAGGTGTATTTGGTCTTAACCTGAGACTTGCACCGCTAATACTTGCGACAATCAATATACTTTGGTTTTGGTCGTCTAGGGCTATAACAGGTTCTGTGTACGCCTCTTCTGGGTATATTGAGAATCGTAGTGTATTGGGTGTGATGTCAAGATGGAAGTATCACTCCAGTCATAGTGGAGATGATGATCACGTAGGATACGGAAACTGGTGCTCTTTTATGCTGCAGCTATCGGGATATTATGACTAGGTTATGTTTATCCGATTATAGAGACTAGTTACTAGAGATCCGATATGTGCTTCGTACGGGGCAGACACAATTCCAGCCCCAGGCCTTGCACGTGACATCCGATGCATGGATCGTAATACGCAATACTACGTATACTACGCCTGATATAGATCACATATTCCTTTAAGAATATTTCTGGATAATTGGGTAGGCACGGTGCTTTGCTAGAAGCCAACCATGTCTTGTAAATCGGTAAAAATGTAGTACTAGGTACGTACGTGTTCGGATAGTCCGACGACCAGATTTACTGCCAACATATTCGGGGATCTCATGGGTCGCTTCCCGAAGATTCACCGATGACGTATAACTAACACTTTATTAATCTGGGATTAATTAGATGATGGAGAAAATTAATCTAGGATTAATTACGGAGATATTTTATCTGGGATAAAATACTATTTAAAGAGAGAGAGAACGATTAATTTGGAATTAATCGATAAAATAATATATTCGATATATTATACGAAATTAGATTTTGACGCGGAATTAAAATTAGATTTTAATTCGGGCGAACGAATTAATTTAGAATTAATTCGTTAGCGATGTGAATAGTAATTTTGCTAGGCAAAATTATTTAATTGAATTTGATTTAATTACGTCGCAATGGAAAATTCGTTAATTCGGAATTAGCGAACCCGAGCCCGGGAGTGTTTGCGAGCCCACTCGCATTTCGAATCAAGTGCGGCCACAAGTCACATCACGCGTCACATCACTTGTCATTCATGTGATGGATGTCTTGTCACTTTGAGTGATTGACAATCAGTCACTATTCATGAGTGATGTGAGTTGTTGTAATGCATTTATTGCAATTTTGCCTCCAAAATTGTCTAAGCCTTTTATAAAAGCTTTCACTAATTTTTGGTATATGATTTAATTAGGTTTTTGAAACCAAATAACCAACACAACACTCTCCTCTCTCTTTCTCCCTCATTTTCGGCCTTGGGCCAAATTTTCTCCTCTCAAATTTCTTCCATTGCCGGGAGTTAAAGAAGAAGCCTAGGAAATTTTGTGGCAAAATTTCAAGGTGCTAGCACACTAAAGAGTCATCCAAAGGTGATAGGGAAACAAACCCATAAGCATGGAATCACACATAAAGCTTAGAGCTTGGAGATTCAACAATGAGCACAAAATTCCCTCATTGCCGAGAGCTCAAGGAAGGAAGAAAAAGTTTTGTTGTTCCTCGCATCGCAAAGCCGATCAATGTAAGTATGATTCCGCCATACTTATTTTGAGTATTCACATATGTTTCTATGCTTGAATTGATCTTGGGACTAACCTAGAAACCCAACAATGGTATCAGAGCCAGGTTGAGCATGAATATACTTAGGGTTAAATTTGGGTAAATTGGATTTAGCATGTTTTGACTAATTACTTGTTTGAGCATGCTTGTATATGGATGACTTGGAGTTGTTTGTGATCAATTTTGTGAAAAATGGATTGGATCAATTTTTCCCCAAATATAGGCTTGGCCGAAACTTGGAGGTGACCTAATGTCATGGAATTTTTTATTTTTGATCATTGGATGAGTTGAAAATACTTGAGATAAATTGACTTGAGATTTAATTGGATTGAAATCGAAATCAATTTTGAAAAACCCTAAATGCCGTGACTTGTAGCATGTAAAATGATTGATTTTGATTCAATTGTGTTGGACATAAGTTGATGATGATAAGCATAATTAATTGAATAATTAGTGTTTTGGAAATGTTAATTTGGTTAATTAATTATGGCTATACACTTTGGTTAATTAATTATGAAATTTGGAATTTTAATTAATTAATTGGGCTTATTTGGAATTGGGCTTGTAAAAGTTGTATTTGGGCTTAATGGGCTTGGTTGGGCCAAGTTTGGTTTAGGTAATTGGTTGGATCCAATTGGGCCCAAAACCATATCCATAAAGTCCTAATATAACTAATGGACCTTTAAAATTTAATTGGGCCTAATGGGCCTAAATTGTTTCTTGGCAAATAAGGGTGATTCCTTAAATGGGCTTTGGTATTTGGGTTTGACCCATATTGACCAAAAGTCCAAGCCTTATGAAATTAATTAAAAGCCCATTGGACTTTAATTAAATTGACATTGGATGTTAATTGGGCTTTGAGACCCGTAACGATTGATTTAGAATCTAAGTCG
The DNA here is from genome assembly GCA_019454045.1 of Zanthoxylum bungeanum. Lineage (NCBI taxonomy): Eukaryota > Viridiplantae > Streptophyta > Magnoliopsida > Sapindales > Rutaceae > Zanthoxylum > Zanthoxylum bungeanum. Next base: position 23,038 of record SKCR01019425.1, on the reverse strand, counting down.
TAAAGGTACATTATAAAAGTGTAATTATTTAATTTAGAATTAAATATAGAATTAGTATTAAATACAAATTAAATTGGATTTAATGTTGTAGTTTAATATAATTCAAGAATTCGTACTTTGAGTACTTATTCGCAAAACGAGTTGGACTCGCGCAAAATCAAATCGTTGTTTGAACATTGGATGATCATTAAATTTCAGATTAATTAATTGGATTAGATTGATTGATAACATGCTTTGTGTGAATACATGGATGCGATGTATGAATAATGTATATCGGATGGATATTAGATGGGTGAGGGCAATTTTGGAAATTGTTGTAATAAATTTAGAATTATTAATTGGACCTGCGTGTCCAGCCTATTACCTCTTGACTCTTTGTATTTCTCTTCTCACCTATTCCCCTCAATGTAAATGAGGTTTCTTTAGAAGTGTTATGTAATCGGGTAGAAGTAATAATTGTCCTAGCGGGAGAGAGGAAATGGAGAGATTTGTTCTAGGAACAATGTGTTAAATATCCATCTGCATATCATTATTATTTTATTTATACGCGCCTTATTATGTTTTTAGAATACATGTTTAAGGCTGTATGATGATGAGACCTTAACAAAGATAATAAATTGGTTGCCAATTTACGCGAAAAAACCCCCTTACACATATTAAGCTTTTTTCCTTCCATTGAGTGATTCTTACTCAAGATCCAAGATTGACACTGGTTTGTTGGCCAAAGTCAAGACCTTTGTCTGTCGCGAATGTGTTTGAATCATGAAGGCTTTTGTTCCATATCGGTGTCATGTCCAAGTTGTGATTTGTTGGCCAAAGTCAAGATCACTTCTTGTCCATCGACATCGATTACGAAGCTTTCCAAAGTCAATGGGTTTCGCTTAACTGGGATCATTAAGTTTATTGTTCCAAAGCCAATGCTTTGTTGATTCAGAGGAAAAAGGTTAGGGAATATATTGGATATATTGGCATATATAAGATAGATGTTTCGGACTTGGATGTCCACCTACTGGATCTAGGAATTGGATGGGATCCAATTGATCTTAGAGATCTACCTAGTTAATTATCATACAATTTGTTGGCCAAAGTCAAGATTGTGTGTTATTAACGGGATCCTAGCCCACTAGGAAACAAGGTTTCCCGAGTACTCCAAAGAGGGTTAGAGGCTCGCCGAAAAATAGTGGGAGGCAAGTATTAAATTTGCAATATTCGTTTAGTTACTTGCCAATACGCGCTCATTTCATTTTTCGTCATTAAATTAATATATTAGTTGGACTAATATTTATTGTTGTTTTAAATTAAACAGTTGGACTGTATTCAAACTACTTCAAATTATAGTTGATTATATAATTGGATTATAGTAATCAGTATATTTGAATTAACCAATTAAATTATAGTTGATTATATAGTTAGACTATAATAATCATTATAATAAATAGTACCTAAAATTGTTGATTTGATAGTTAGACTATTGGAATCAAGATAAATGAAAGATTAGCGTTTAAAACATAATCCTGGGAGAAAATGTTTTTTAAACGGCTTTAATTTTCAGATTGGGAATAAAAACTTCAGGATAGTCCTGAAGACCGAGAAGTTACTTTATTTGATAGAGTGACATCTCGAGCCTAAGCCCGGAGTTGAGCAAATAGTAGAACATGATATTTAGAATATTCATGTGATGATAACTTTAGTTCTTAATCCGTTATGCTTGCCACAAAGACTCCTTAATTTCTTAGTCAGAACTAAGGATTAGATCCTTATAGAATGATATTGAAATTGAAGGATCTTCATAGATCTATCCTTAGATCTTAGAAGTACAAATTGCAATAGAAAATTCTTGGAGAGTTAATGGCTATACTAAATGAGACAAAGCCAGAGTTTGCAATAGGGCAAGAAGCGCAAGGCGCATCTTACTTCGACATCCCAGAAGGCCAAGGCTTGGCCAAAGGCTTCTGGGTGTGGAAAAAAGGGCAAAGGCAAAATCATTATAGTCTTCTAGGAAGACAAATGACATATCCCAAGATGTCTACTTAAACTGTGGCAAATGGGCTAACTGGAAGCGTGACTGCCGTATGGACAAGGCAGATATGAAGGAATTGAAGACGGTGCAAGGCTCCGGCTTCAAATATGTTTTTCATAAACATGTTCACTACTAGTATTAAAATTGGATTTTAGATACTGAGTGTGGTACATATATACGTATGGTGTGCAGAATCTGCTGACAAGCAGGATACTGACTTCAGTTGAGATTTATCTGCGAGTCTGAAACGGGACGAGAGTCACTGTTTTAACCGTAGAAACCTAAGTTTAGGAACTACCCTTCGGGTATGTACTTAAATTAGGAAACTGTTACAATGTAACTAGTTTGACTAGAAATATTATCTCTATATCAGGGTTTAACCTGTTGCGGGTATACCTTTATATTCTAGAACACTAAAGTGTTTTATTTTATAAAGATGATATTGAGATAAAAACATTAGATGTGAATAACAGTATTTATATTTTGAATATAAATAAATCTCAAACGTATGATATGACAAACAAATAGCTCAAACTGAATTAATCAGTTGAGACTTAATTGTGGCATTGTTGTCTGGGACACAATTAAACAAGACCGTATATCCACACTTTTGAAGAGTGGATACTAGGACGAATTGATTCTATTCAAATAATGTCTACGAATCTAGTTTAATAGGCAAAATGCCTATAACACCTTTTACTTGGTAAAAGTGCAAGTGCCACCGATCTGTTACCCCTCGTTCATAGTGACGTAAGTGCGCCCATATCTAGCTAGGCTAGAGGTGGATATGAACACTCATAACCTTTACGGATGTGGCATCGCGTTATGGTTATGTGTTTCTTTTGAAACAGGGATCGAAATCTTTTGATTAATTCAAAGAGTTTCGACACGAAGTAGACAAACAGATCGGCTAAAGTATTAAACACCATGATTGGACCATGATGAAAATACTTAAGCAATAATTTTCTAAAATACTTAAAAGAGTATAGTATTCTTTCAATGAGGACTCCTCCCGGAACACGTCAATTTGACGGTGTGTCCAAGGAGAGAAACCGAATTTTGTTGGACATGATAAGGTTAATCATGAGTCGCTCTGAGCTACCATTTCCTTCAAAGGATACGCATTAAACAGTGCAAAACTTATTTTGAATAAAGGTTCCATAAAAATCTGTTTGACAGACTTCATATTAGATATGAACAAAAAGAAACTGGGTTTTCTCATTCCTGAAAATTTGGGAATGCTAGGCATATGTTTGGATGATACCAAACTAGAACCCAAATTGGATAAGTGCCTAATTTGTGGGTTATCCTAGGGAAACTAAAGTATAGTACTTATACAACTCACAAGAGAACAATATAATTGTTGCTCGCCATGCAGTTTTCCTAAGAGGAATACCTATATGCAGTGGTAAGTGGGAGGAAAGTAGATTTCGATGAAAATCAGACTAATACTGTTCCAGGCATCGATTCTTTAATGGAACACAAATAGTTCATCAAGGATGAAAACTATACAAATAATCTTCGAATACACAAGAACCGCGCAAGTCGTAGAGAGTAAAAAAAAAACCTAGGAGGTATGGGTTTCTGATCTCACCTCATAAAGATGTCAATCTTATTGAGGAACAGGAACTGACTACGTATGAAGGTATCAACTCCCTATTATGGCAAAGTGCCATGATATCCGAAATGGATTCCATGTATACCAACCAAGTTTGGACACTGGTTGTTGTACGGGAAGGCATTGTGCCTATAGGTACTATATAAGTCTTCAAGGAAGACATACATGGAAGGCAACATACGAACGTACTAAGCTGGGCTTGTAGCGAAAAGGTATCGTTATCAACATTGTGTCGATTACGACGAAACCTTTTAACCGTTGCCATTGTTAATTCCATTTGGATAATGCTTGCTGATGCTGCATGTTTCATTCATGAAATATGGCATCTGAATGTCAAATTGCTTTCCTTAATAGGAAACCTTTTGGAGGATGTTTAATAACATCCTGACGGTTTTGTCGTACCAAAACAAGCAAACAAGGTTTGTGAGTTAATTCGATCCATTTATGGATTGAAGCAAGCATTGTGTTCTGGAATTATCGTTTTGATGTAATCATAATGGCATATGATTTAATTCAAAACGAAAATGATTCTTGTGTATATAAGAAGGTTAATGGGAGCGCACTGACAATTTATTGGAAATGATATTCCCATAATACAATCGGTGAAAGCTTGGCTTTCAAGAAAATTCTCCGTAGAATTCTTGGGAGAAACAACCGTTATTCTAGGAAAAAGGATCTACTAGGATAATCTAGAGGTTGTTAGCACTCTCTGAGAACTCGTACATTGAAATAAATGTACGCGACCTGGTGTCTCATACGCTTTGAGCATATGGAGTCAAAATCAGGCCAATCCATGTGATAATTACTGGATTGATGTTAAGAACATCCTTTAGTATCTTAGATGAACTAAGGATGCTTTCTTAAATATGGAGAAGGAGAACTTGAAGTGACTGGGTTCACTATTGCAAGTTTCCTAACCGATACAACGATTATAAGTCGTAACAAAGGTACTATAAAGTTTGAATAACGGAACAATGAGCTGGAAATCATCCAAGCAAGATAATGTTGCCGAATAAACAACTAGAGCGGAATATTGCTGCACCTGAGGCAGCAATAGAAGCCTTTTGGATCGATAATAATCCTAATCAGATTAGGAATAGTTCTGTTAGCAGCTGAGCTAGGCTACAACATAGGCTAAAGAATTAATGGTCTCATAAATGATCCAGATATATACTTCAAATATTCATATGATTCGTTCGGATCATACATCGTGGCGATATGATGATCGAATAATTCACATCAGATGATAACCATGCAAATCCGCTGACGAAAGCCTTTCCTCAGTAGAAGTTTGAGCGAACCGTACATAGTTCGGGTGTAGGACACTTGAGTGATTGGCTATAGGCCAAGTGGGAGATTGTTGGACAATTATGACCCATAGCATCACTATTTGTACAGATCATGGTGTTGTTGTACAAATTAACTATGTGACAAAGGAAATTGCTCTTTTACCATTTGTAATTAGATTACCAAGATGTATAAATGATAAAAGGTCCATATGATTTGTTCCGGATTAAGATGATATGAGACAGTATCAATCCACGAAGGTTTAATCATTAAATATCCCTAGTCGTAGTATTATCGAGATTGGACATCGATAATGCAGAATAGACTAGTATTACACTTGTGCGCGTTGTGGGAGCATAACGTCATAGTTCTCATATATTTGGGTATAAGATACTCATGCAAGTGTAATAGGAGGTTGTGTTTACCGATGGTACGGAAACAGCTTCTCTCTGGATAGACCCTTCAGAATTCCATTGGTAGTATGACTATGTGTCTATGGAAGTCCGAATCGGGGTATGTGTATTTGGTCTTAACCTGAGACTTGCACCGCTAATACTTGCGACAATCAATTTACTTTGGTTTTGGTAGTCCAGGGCTTTAACAGGTTCTGTGTACGCCTTTTCTGGGTATATTGAGAATCGTAGTGTATTGGGTGTGATGTCAAGATGGAAGTATCACTCCAGTCATAGTGGAGATGATGATCACGTAGGATATGAAACTGGTGCTCTTTTATGCTGCAGCTATCGGGATATTATGACTAGGTCATGTTATCCGATTATAGAGACTAGTTACCAGAGATCCGATATGTGATTCGTATGGGGCAGACACAATTCCAGCCCCAAGCCTTGCACGTGACATCCGATGCATGGATCGTAATACGCAATACTACGTAAATACGCCTGATATAGATCACATAATCCTTTAAGAATATTTCTGGAGAATTGGGTAGGCACGGTGCTTTGCTAGAAGCCAACCATGTCTTGTAAATCGGTAAAAACGTAGTACTAGGTACGTATGTGTTCGGATAGTCCGACGACCGGATTTACTGCCAACATATCCGGGGATCTCATCGGTCGCTTCCCGAAGATTCACCGTTGACGTATGACTCGCACTTTATTAATCTGGGATTAATTAGATGAGAGAGAAAATTAATCTAGGATTAATTACGGAGATATTTTATCTTGGATAAAATATTATTTAAAGAGAGAGAGAACGATTAATTTGGAATTAATCGATAAAATAATATATTCGATTATTATACGAAATTAGATTTCGACGCGGAATTAAAATTAGATTTTAATCGGGTGAACGAATTAATTTAGAATTAATTCGTTAGCGACGAATATTAATTTTGCTAGGCAAAATTGTTTAACTGAATTTGATTTAATTACGTCACAACGGAAAATTTGTTAATTCGAAATTAGCGAACCCGAGCTCAGGAGTGTTTGCGAGCCCACTCGCATTTCCAATCAAGTGCGGCCACACGTCACATCACGCGTCACATCACTTGTCATTCATGTGATGGATGTCTTGTCACTTTGAGTGATTGACAACCAGTCACTATTCATGAGTGATGTGAGTTGTTGGAATGCATTTATTGTAATTTTGCCTCCAAAATTGTCTAAGCCTTTTAGAAAAGCTTTGACTAATTTTTGGTATATGATTTAATTAGGTTTTTGAAACCAAATAACCAACAAACACTCTCCTATCTCTTCTCCCTCATTTTGGCCTTGGGCCAAATTTTCTCCTCTCAAATTTCTTCCATTGCCGAGAGTTGAAGAAGAAGCTTAGGAAATTTTGTGTTAAAATTTCTAGGTGATAGCACACTAAAGAGTCATCCAAAGTGATAGGGAAACAAACCAATAAGCATGGAATCACAAATAAAGCTTGGAGCTTGGAGATTCAACAAGGAGCACAAAATTCCCTCATTGTCGAGAACTCAAGGAAGGAAGAAAAAGTTTGTTGTTCCTCGAATCGCAAAGCCGATCAATGTAAGTATGATTCCGCCATACTTCTTTTGAGTATTCACATATGTTTCTATGCTTGAATTGATGTTGGGACTAACCTAGAAACCCAACACTAGTACTGTATCCTGCTTGATCATCATCTTCAAATGACTGAAGTGATACTTGTTGGTTTCTATAATTAGTCCCAAGGAAAGATTAAGCAATAGAAATACAATAAACATACATGCAAAGCTTGAAGGATGGCAGAAACATACTTACAAAGCTATGTGACGAAAATGGTGATGAGGATCCTTGAGCCTCCAAGGATGAAGTTTCGGCCAAGCAAGAAGATGGAGAGAAGCTTCAAATCTTTGAGTATTCCAAGCTCCAAATGCGTTTCCCTATCACCTCTTTTGATCCTTGCTTGTGCTAGCAAAAATGGAGAATGAGAAAATAATTTTCTGCCTTGTGTATGCAGCTCACGGCGTGAGCAAGAGAGAAAGAAGAGGAGAGTGTTTCACTTTTAATTTTTTTTTTCCTTTTGCATGCCAAAACCGTGAGTGACCAAGGAAAATGAAAAGTGATATGATATCTAATACCAAAAGAATTTTTTTAATGCAAAAAATCCTTCAAAACCGTGCATGGCTTTCCCTCCAAAATGAAATCCATCATTTGCCATCATTACCACACTTTGAGATTAGAGACAATGTATCATCCCTCAAAGGTGACTAGATACATCCACCATCTATTCGTATTAAGTAATGAGATATCGCGATGTGATTTGCGGATATCACTCGATTCAAAATACGAATGTGTCCGCAAGCACTTTCGGGCTCGGTTTCGTTAATTCCGAATTAACGAATTTCCGTCGCGACGTGAATTAAATAATTACGCCTTGCGAAATTACTATTCAGTTCGTTAATGAATTAATTCTAAATTAATTCGTTTGCCCGAATTAAAATCCGATTTTAATTCCGCGTCGAAATCTAATTTCGTTTAATAATATATCGAATATATTATTTTATCGATTAATTCCAATTAATCGATCTCTCTCTCTCTCCTAATAAGGCATTTTATCCAAGATAAAGTTTCTCCGCAATTAATCCAAGATTAATAAGGTTCGAATCAAACGTCATAGGTGAATCTTCAGGAAGCGACCCAAGAGATCTCCGGATATGTTGGTAGTAAATACGGTCGTTGGATAATCCAAACACGTACGTACCTCGTACTACGTCTTTACCGATTCACAAGACAAGGTTGGCTTCTAGCAAAGCGCCATGCCTACCCAATTCTCCAGAAATATTCTTACTGGAATATAAGATCTTATCAAGCGTAGTATACCGCAGTATCGCGTACATCGATCCAGTATCGAACGATCACATGTTAGGCCTGGGGCTGGAAGTGTGTCTGCCCCGTACGAAACATATATTGGACATCAAACAACTAGTCTCTTTAAATCGGACAATCCTGACCTAGTCATATTGTCCCGACGGTTGCAACCTTTTATAGAGTACTAGTTCTGTGTCCTGCGCGATCATCAACTCCATATGTCTGAAGTGATACTTCCATCTTGACATCACACCCAGTACACTACGATTCCTGATAAACCCAGAAGTGGTGAACACAGAACCGGTTAAAGTCCCCAACCACCAAAACCAAAGTTTACTGATTGTCGCAAGTACTAGCGATGCAAGTCTCAGGTTAAGACCATATACACCTACCCTGATGCGGCCTCCCATAGACACGCAGACATACTACCAATGGGATTCCGCGGGGTCTATCCAGAGCGAAGCTATTTTCCGTACCATCGGTAAAACACAACCTCCTATCGCACTTGCATAAGTATCCAATACTTAAATATATGAGAACTATGCCGTTGTGCCCTCACAACATGCACAAATGCAATACTAGTCTATTCCGCATTATCGATGTCCGATCTCGATAATACTCCGACTAGGGATATTTAATGATTAAACCTTTTATATTGATACTGTCTCATATCATCTAGGGGTGGCAATTTGGGTCAGGATTCGTTTATTCGTTCGATTCGATTCGCTTTAAAGCGAATACGGGTTTGGAAAATTGGATTCGTTTAATAAATGGGTCAATTCGATTCGATTCGTTTATTAAACGAATCGAATCCGAATTTGAGGTCATCAATTCGTTTATTCGTTTAGGATTCATTTATTAAACGAATCATAAACGAATCGAATCCGATTCGAATTCGTTTAATACCCATTTAATGTTATTACAATTTACCCTTAAAATTTTCAAATATATGTTGAAATACACGAAGGATATTTTAGTAATTATACGAGTTTAACCTAAAAATCTAAACCTAAACCTAAACTTCATAAAGTGATAAAACATTTCTCACCCAGCCGCCTAAACTTCAGAGTTGAAAGCGCCTGTGGAAATGGTTGTGGCTGCCAATTAAGGTTCTTTTCAGGTGCCTGTGCATGGTTCTGTTGTGCCAGTTGCGGTTCCGGCGCAGGTGGAAGGTTCAGATATACAGTGTGAGGAAAAGGTACAACTTAAACCTCATGGTTTTGTTTTAAATAAAATCAGTATGTTAGATTGTTTTCTGCCTTTTTTGTGATAACATATGTGTTTTGGTTACTGGAAGTCTGGAATGGTTATTCAATGTTGGTTAGTCTACTTCAATGGGTTCATGTGATTGAAAGAGTTGAGTATAACTACTTGTGATGGAAATCAATCGGCCGACAGTTTATTTATTTATTTTAAAAATAACTCAATAATTTTATTTTATTTTATTTGCAGGATTTTCATCTTGGATGATAATGATAAAGAAGTTTGTCAACTTGTATTCGAGATTTTGGTCAAAATGTGTTTTTGAGATTTTAAGTGTTATTATGCAATTGATTTGTAATTTGAAATTTGGAGCTTGTTGTAAAGATTTTAAGACTATAACAACAAATATGTTATTGAATTATTGAATATGGTATGGAAATATGGAATGGATGCTTAGATTTTGTATTTTATTTTTATTAAACGAATCGAATACGAATATTCGATTATTAAACGAATACGAATCGAATGAACGAATCGATGAGAATAATAAACGAATCGAATGCGAATAATAAACGAATCGGATGCGAATAGTAAACGGATAATAAATTCGATTCGAATCATTTGATTTATGTAAACGAATAAACGAATCGAATACGAATATTCGTTTATTAAACGAATCGAATCCGAATCCTAATATCAGGATTCGTTTAATAAACGAATCGAATTCGAATTTAGTGCATTACGATTCGATTCGTTTAGAATTCGTCACGAATTCGATTCGTTTATTCGTTTTGCCACCCCTAATATCATCTCAATACGGAACTAATCATACGGACTTTTGCCATTAATATATCAAAGTAAATAATTTTACAAAACGGCAAAAGGCAATTTCATTATCACATAGTTAATTTTGTACAATAATACAATATCATTTACAAAACAGTGACGCTATGGGTCATAATGTCTAACAATACTCCCATCTTGACATCACACCCAATACACTACGATTCTCAGTAAACCCAGAAGCGGCGTACACAGAACCTTTTAAAGCTCCGGACGACCAAAATCAAAGCAAACTAATTGTCGTAAGTATTAGCGATGCAAGTCTCAGGTTAAAGATTACATACACCTACCCTGATTCGGATTCCCATAGACACATTGTCATAATACCAATGGGACTCCGAGGGGTCTATCCAGAGTGAAGCTGTTCCTGGTCCAACGGCTAACCGAACCTCTTATCACACTTGCATAAGTATCCAATACTTAAATATATGAGAACTATACCGTTAAGCTTCCATAACGCGCACAAGTGTAATACAAGTCAATTCCGCATTATCGATGTCCAGTCTCGATAATACTACGACTAGGGATGTTTAATGATTAAACCGTTCGTGGATTAATATTGTCTCATATTTTATTAATCTGGTTTAACCATATGGACTTTAATCATTTATATATCCAAGTAATCCAATTACAAAATGATAAAATAACAATTTCCTTTGTCACATAGTTAATTGTATAAAAACATCATGTTCTTTACAAATAGTGATGTTATGGGTCATAATTGTCCAACATCATCCACATACAACAATAAAATAATAAAGTCATTATTTCCAAACCTCTTGTAATATTTACAATGGTCTGAACTGCGTCTGTTGTACCCAAGGAAAATAATGAAGGAATCAAATCTCTTATACCAACATCTCGGCATATGTTTGAGACCATATAGAGATTTGTTCAACTTGTAAACCAAGTTCTCATTGTCTATTTCAGCAAAACATTTTGGTTGGAGCATATAAATTTTTCTTCAAGTTTTTAATGAAGAAATACAGTGTTTACATCCAACTGTTCCAGATGTAGGTCAAAAGTAGCACACAAAGCCGGGGCTACTCTGACTATTGTAAGTCAAACCACTAGAGAAAATATCTCGTTGAAATCAATTCCTTCTTCTGAGCATATCCTTCCACCACCAATCATTCACAATACCGGTCTAATTGATTATTGCTATCTCGCTTGATCTTGTAGACCCATTTATTACCAATGGCTTTTCTTCCACGTGGTAATAGTACTAGATCCCATGTTATATTTCTGTGTAAAGCTTCTATTTCTTCTTGCATTGCTGCCATCCATAAAGATGAATTTACTTCACTTGTAGCTTCATGGAAAGTAGATGGCTCTTCATCCTCTGTTAGAAGACAGTATGTAATGTTACTCTCCGTAAAATACTCTAAGTGCCACCCTGAAGGTCTTCTCTCTTGAGTTGATCGATGAACTTCAGAAGCTTCAAACGCAATTGGTTCTGGTACCTTGTGCTCTGGTGCTGCTTCAGAAGAATCTGAATTTTCTCGTTCTAGATTATTTTCCACAAGTATTGTTGTAGTCTTTGTACTTTCTTTTGAAGTGCTATCATTTCCTTCTTTATGCAGTTGTTCTTATGTAAATATCACATCCTCGTTGATGATGATCTTGTGGGTAGTGGGATCCCACAAGTGATACCCCTTTACTCCATCAACATAACCCAAGAAAATAAATTTTATAGATTTTGGATCTAGCTTTGTTCTTTCTTGAGCGTTGTACATCACATATACAGAACATCCAAAAAATATGAAGAGATGAGTAATCAGCTGGTTTTCCGCTCCACATCTCCATCGGTGTCTTCAAATCATTGGCATTTGATGGAGATCTATTTACAATATAACATGCTGTATGAACTGCTTCTGTCCAAAAGCATTTTGGTAGACTATTTTTGTCTGAGAAAAACTCTTACTTTTTCTAGTAGCATTCGATTCATCCTTTCTGCCACACCATTTTTTTGAGGAGTGTATGGTGTAGTAGTTTATCTTTTGATGACTTTTTGCCGACAATATGCATCAAAATCCTTGCTGTAATATTTTCCTTCATTATCCATCCTTAAACACTTGACTTTTTTCCCAATTTCTATTTCAATTTTTGCTTTGAAGTTTTTGAAAATTGGCATCACATCTGACTTGTTTTTGATCGGGTACACCCAACATCTTCTAGAAAGGTCATCAATAAATGATAGAAAATATTTTTCTTTCCCCAGAGATTGAACCAGTGCTTCCCAAATATTAGAGTGAATTAATTCTAAAATGGTTTTGCTCCGGGCACTTGACTTACTGAATTTTAGTCTGTTTTGCTTACTTATAACACAATGCTCACAAAACGGTAGACTAACTTCTTCCAAGCCTAGAATTAGCTTTGATTGACGAGAATATTCTTTTCCTGTTCTGACATGTGGCATAGTTTCTGGTGCAACAACATAGAAACTTCCTCTCTAGAATCTAGTGATCCTACTGATGCAATTGTTTCCTGAATCGAGTCTCCCAAGAGCATATATAAGTTTTCTGAGATCTTTTCAGCTTTCAAGATTCTAAGTACTCATTTCACCATTTTTAATACTGTATTTTCAACAACGGTCTTGTATCCGAGGTCATCTAGCTGTCCAACTGACATAAGATTTTTCTTCATTCCCACAATATGTCGAACATCTTGTACAGTGCAAATTGTACCATCGTACATCTTTTTTTTGATAGCTCCAATCCCAATAATTTTCAATGAATGATCATTGCCTAGAAAAACTGATCCTCCAGAGGCAGGTTCATAATGACAAAACCATTCTCTCCTAGAGGTCATGTGCCATGTTACTGCAGAATCAACTAACCATGCATCACTTATTTGTTTTCTACTATCATTGAATACCATTGCTACTTCATTGTAAAGTGTGCCACCTTCTTGATAAGTAATTGTAACACATCTCTGAGATATTTTTGCAACATGAGTTTTTTCTATACCATTCTTTAGATTCCAATAATCTTTCTTGACGTGCCCTTTTTCCCATAGTTGTAGCATTTAACATTCTTCTTACTTTTTGATTTCGATCTGCCATGGTTTTGACTCCCACTTGAGCCACGTTTCGTTGATCTCCCACTTACATCGCCAATGCTTCTACTTGTTGCGAACTAGATGATCGACCTTCCATATTTTTGCGTCTAGACACTTCTTCCAGAGCAGCAGCTGCAACTTCATCAAAAACTAAATTACCAGTGACAACATTACTTGTCAAGTCGATGATAAATTGATCATACGAATTAGGCAGACTTTAAAGTACAATCTCCGTACATTCATTTTTTGATATACTATAATCCAACACAGTGAGTTGGGAAAATAATGTATTCAAGTTGTTGATGTAATCCGTCATGGATGTGTTCTCACTCATTCGAAGCATGTAAAGTCGCATCTTCAGGAAGATCTTGTTGTGTAGTGACTTGACCTCGTACAATTCGGTAAGTGCATCCCAAATATCTTTTCCAGTCTTCTTCTCTACAACGCTGGATAACATAGAATCTGTTAAGGCTAAATGCAGGTTGCCTATAGCGTTGTCATCCATATCTTTCCATTTTTCATCAATCATTCCATCTGGTCTCTCTCCAATTGCCGCTAAGTAATTTTATTTTCTCAAGATTTCTTTTATTTTAAGTTTCCATATGGAGAAGTTGCTCCCATTGAACTTCTCAATTTTGAACTTCCCTGTCACGTTTCTGATGATGATCAGCTTCTCACTTGAACCGAATTTTTAAATTTCATCATGAATAGTACCGTATATGTGAATAGTATCATATACGTGAATAATACTAAATACATGAATAATACCAAATATGTGAATAATACTATATATGTAAATAGTACTATATACGTGAATAGCACTATATCGTATATGTGAATAGTCTCTATGAACATTAGCCCTGAATCTAAAGCTTTGATACCACTATTAGGGGATTGTGGGTTGAAGCTGGCACGCAAGTAAAGTGAAATTAGGAATAATTATTAGTTCAGGAGGCTTTGCCGACCATATAACAGTACAATAATAATTAGAAGGCTTAGCCTACCATAAATCTTAACAATAAAATAAAATAGTGAGACACAAATTTAACGTCGTAAAACCCTAAATGTGAGGGAAACATCCACGAGCAAATGTAGAAGGATTTCACGATAGTGGAAAGAATTTTACAACTTCTTTCTAAACACAAGGAGTGAAAAATCTCACACTCTCGTAGAATATGAGAACTACAACTCTCTCACCAACTCTTAGGAAGAAATAATATTTTTCTCTCTTATAATACATATGATTTGCTTGAGAATGAAATGGAGAAAATAATGAAATGAAGCCTTTATTTATAGGCATGAGATTTATTGTGCAAATATCGAATTTTAATTTTATTATTATTTTCTTTTATGCATGTGGGACCTACCCACAAATTTAATATATTTTTTCTTAATCATTTTCACCTTTTGGTGCAATGATTAACAAATATTGTTGGATTGTTACATAAATGATGCGATACTGTGGGTAGATGTTTGCTATATGCAAAAGAAGAAGATCATATTAGTGATCACTATTGGGGATTACAAACAGTTTACTTGTTGGGTGTAAATAAGTGTACTGTAAGTTAGGTTGTTTTCTGTCATCTGTTGGTTCGTGATGAAGATAACATTTATGCGTTTTGTAGTATGATTAAAATTTAAGTGCACCATACAAACCACATAGAGATCGCCTTGAGTTACTCTAGGATTAGCAATCAATATATCTATATTTACTACCATTATCTTACATTTTATGGTTATTTCGAGCTTTATAAATGTTTTGATGTGTTGAGTATGTTTTGTAGGTCCAGATCATAATACAACTGTTTGAAGATGAATGATTGTTTGCCTCGATATTTGTCTATGCCTGTAATTTTTTTATGATGTATGGTATGCTAGAAAAAAAAAAGAAGAAAAAAAAAAGAGAAAAAAAGAAGAATAAGGAAAAAATACAGATAAACCACATATAACGTTAAGGGTGAAACTACCAATGGGCAAGTATTAGGACCACCATGAGGAGAAACGCTACCTTAAAGGGTAGATGAGTCAAAAGAAGATAGAGTAGGGAAAAGCTGTACCATATTAAGTGCAAGTAAGCAGACACAGAGCATATTTGAGTATCTAGATTAGTTTGACCCATCAGATTCTAATTTTTATGACAAAATCACAGTGTTGAATCACTTAGGAATCGAGCTGTGACCGAACTTTCACACACACACACACACACCACACTGTGAGTCCGATTTAGATAACTATTTAAGAAATTGGATTTGAGTTGAGTTGAGCACTTTGAAGGTTTCTTTGATTTCGTTACTGGGCAATCTTTGAGGATAATGTTATGTATAACTCTCATGACTGTTTTATTTGTTTAGTTTTCTTTTTTATTGCATTTGTTTGATTACATGTGTGTGTTGAAAAAATGTTTAAGGGTATCATCGCTGTAAACCCTCACGAGACTATAACTCGTTCATTATGGATGTCTAAGGGATTAAAGGCTTGTTGCATATGCTAAATGTAATCGTCATCCCTACGAAAGTGGCTTAAGTTAATTTATTTAAATTTTTTTTTGCTTGTGGTCGAGGACTAGTAAAATGTTTAGTTGAAGTGGTATGATGACTGGTTAATATATCTATATTACCACCTCTTTAGTTTTTATTTTATGGTTATTTCGAGCTTTTTGAACGTCTTGATGTGTGTTGAGTGTGTTTTGTAGGTCTGAATCACAATACGACAAAGTTAGAATCATCGAGCGAAAATTTTGCAAAATCGAAGTGAAAACAGACAGTCTTCCAAACTTTACAAGGCACGTCGTTTTGTAGGACTAGCATATCCTAGTGTATTGTCTAGACAGAACCTTAATATTTTTGTGCATTGCGATGCAGGTATAAGTGTGTCGTGACGCTACACAGAAGCACCCCGCATCACGACGCATGACCAAGAGTGTAACACCCCAAATATTTTTGACATATCCGATACGGATAATTAGTCATGCATGATATACAATCATGCATATAATCATATGTTAGTAGGTTAGCTATTTTAAAAATCGCGTTCAAAGATCCGGGATAAACATTCAGTTTTGATACTTTCTTTGTAAGCCAACTGAGTCACATGTAAATTTTGGTATTTTGGCCTTAACGTTTCCTATCGACATCTGATTTTGGTGATCCTTATAGTGTTAGAAAGCGCAGACCGAGACCTACAACTTTCATGTTGATTATTTTTCAAAATTCTGACCAGAACAATGCCAAAAATGTATGTTTTGATAGGATGAATAATAAATTTCTGAATTAGTCTAAAATTTTGACATGTGATATTATTTTAACCACTCTTCATTATACAAAAATCAGCTCCCTATATATAATATAGCCACTATTCATCCCCCCTCTCACCTCAACTCACATTTTCTTTTCATCTATGGCAACACACAAAATTAATTCTTTTTCCTTCTCACGTCCTATCACCTTTCAAGGGTGGAATTTGTGCTGCCTCAAGCAAATCTCAAGCTTAGTATGTTCCTAACACCCTCTTCACTTAAAATTCAACATTCTTAGTATGATTCCATTTTTCCAATTTTGAATTTAAGAAATCATAGGCTTATATTGGATATATTTTGCTTGATTAAGTTGTTAGGATGTATGATCATGTATTTCATGACATAATGGTATGAGTTAAGCATGTAATATTTGGGATTTTAAAACGTTACAAATAGGTTCTTTTTCCTTTGTTAGCCGAAACTGGGGGATTCATGTAAGAGAATTATGACTTGATTTTGTGTATTTGGTGTGATGGGTAAGCAAAATTAATGGATCATGTAAGCTTCAGTGATGTTTAATATGCTTTTGGTTAGGGACAAATTTAATGCCTGAGTAAAAGGGGAAATATATTTTCTTGAATTGGGTCATGGCCGAACCAGAGGCTGTTTTTAGAAGGAAAATTTATTTATTGGAGTGGAGATACAAACATGAATTAGTGTCATGATAGTGTATGTGTTAGTGATATGCCCTATACCCAACTTGTGGATAGGCTATATGTACATGTATTTGTAATATTTTTATTAATTAATAAAATAGAAATCTTTATTATACGTGTCTTACATAACTTATATGAATAATCAACACTATAATAAAACCCTTGGAGTAATAAGACGATGGCTTCCCCGCCTTATGAGAATCATTACTCTTAAATGTTCATAGTCATAGTTTTGTGAAAAATCCGGGTGTTCAAAAAGCGGAGAGACTAGCATGATGATATGATCAGCCCTTAAGTGGGGTAGCCGATCTCATAGGCTACTAGCGGAGATCCGTTCGCTTGGTGTATCACATGGATGCATGAGTTGCTTGTGTCCATCGAACTGACCGCCGAAAGTTTTCATATGGAGTGTTTATCCCATGTGTCTGTGAGAACCTTCATGTATCGATTATATGACTAGTCCTTTGATTTGAGGTCTTTACAATCTTATGTGTGGATAAAATAACTTTGACATTCTCCTTCCCCAGTTCAAAAGATCCGGTCATAAGGGTATGATTGGGTTATTTGTTGAAACATATGAAATTTGTAAAGATACAATAGAGAATCACCACTCTCTCGGATAATATTTTCTTATAAGATTAGTATTCCAGTTCACAGGTTGATATGTGTGATCAGTGCTTGAAATTGTGGCCACATCGGAAGAATCATGTGAAATTCTTGGGTTAGCACGATTCATGACACTATCAACATCATACATTTGACCATATGGGTAGACACTTTCCGTACCCTAGGTCAATAGGTGGGGATACAGTGAGGCGATGGACCGTATCATATGTAAATCTTATACAGAATGGGTACATATATCTTTCCTTCTCATTTGGGGGCCTTGGCATGTTGCTAGATGTCAACCTTGGTCATTGAAATCGAACGACCATCTGATCGGAGGATAATTTATGTTCGATTAAATTATCACTATTCATTTCATGTCCAACTTAAGGGGAACCCAAAAGGTCACACACAACAAAGTCGAAATCAACGGTTAACAGTGCACAATACAAATATAACAACATGTATGATTGTTGTAGGAATTGTTCATAAATGGTTCAATGTGTATAATTATTGAACATATCATTTATGAGGTTCCATAGTGGCTTAGGGATTGGTGAATGACGATGGGGGCACTATGAGAATTGGAATAAAAAAAATTACTATTCACGTGAATAGTAACATGAATAATAATTTTTTTTTTTGTTATTTGTTTTGAATTCCAATTCGGCCCAAACTCTTATTAAGGTTTTATAATCTCATTAAACCACTAAATTAAGATCCAATGACTAAGATTAAATTAGCTTTTATCCTACATCGGATTCTTAATTAATTTTGTTGTCTTTGGAGCACTATATAAACCCAAAGAATTCTTCACAAATTTTTACACCAAACCTTTCATATATTGGTATTATATAAGTGAGCAACTCTAAAGTTTAAGAGTAAGCCACTGATTTTGAGGATCCTTAAGTCTAATTGACTAGAGGAACCTCGAGTTAAAAGTTTTGAGGTATTTGCCTAGGCTAGAACCAATGGCAAAATACCTGTGCACTCAAGGCGTAGTCTTGCCGTTGAGTTTTGGCTTTGGTGTGTGCATCTTTGGAGGCCACACACTTGAGTGGTTCTTTGGAACGTGGAAGAGCTTGTTGAGTTCGAGAAAAGCTTGTAGATTGGAGGGAGGACTGGAGGAGTCTTCGGTTCAAGTAAGTCTTTTTCTTTCTTTATTTTAATTAGAGTTATTATGATAGTTAGCATGTTTAGGTTTATGTTCTTTGCATGTTTTATGATTTTTATGCTTAGAATATATAGTAACATTCCTAGGCTTGTAGAATAATAAAAAAAAAAATGGGTCTTGGGCAAAGGGAAAGCGGCATAATAATTTTAATTTTCAGCTGCGCACTCGCGGCCGCTTCCCAATAGTAGTGTCAACGCGCCGTTTTTGTTTTGATTAGTTCTCACTCGTTTGAACTCAAAATTGGGTGTTTAAAAGTTCGTTCGAAAGCTAACACCCTGAACTTAGTTTTAGGCACAAGTTTTACATGATTTGGTTAAGATGTGAATTATGAAATTACATTTAAAGTTCACGCATCTGCAGAAAAACGTGAATAGTAAATTTATTTGAATAAAATAAAATACAATATCATAATTAAATATTAATCAAAGTTATTTAATGCCAAAAATAATTCCAACATATTAAAACTCATATGCTTGATGATTCTATGTATGATTAGAATTGGCATGATTATTTTAGGGTGCAAGCATCTAAAGACTTTCTAAGAAATAGAGAGTGTATTGCTTATCCCTTAGCTAATTAATTATTCCGTGATGAACTTAGAGATTTATTACTTTTAAGGCTAATTAATTATCTATAAAAGACATTATAGAAGATACAAGTGGGGTGGGACCAAGGCGTTAATAAAACTTTCCAAACTAAAGTTAATTTAACCAAAGGTATTAATAGAGTTAGATAATGATTTGGTGTCTTCCTTCACTCACTACCTTTTTATAGCCAAAAGGAAAAGCTGTGAAGACATCTAGATAATCATTTACTCAAAGGTTACCTTAAATAATATTTAAAATGTTGAACTAATTTGGAGGAGCTATTGTTTATTCCTGTCACCAAGGCAATAAGAGCCTAATGTTGGTTTTAATCTAGGTCCCAAGATCATACAAGTCATGAAAACATGCGTGAATACACCAACGGAGGTAGCGGAATACTCACATCGATCGGTTGAGTCGATTTGGAGACGATTGAAGGCCAAAAACGCACTGCCAAGGATGCCCAACTGCAGCAGTCCACTGTCTCCAAAATCAGAAATTTGAGATGCGAAACGGAGCTCCTAGCTTCGTCGGACGGATCCCGGCTCATGGTCGAACCTCCCTACCACCTTCGCAAGACTCGTAGTGTGCTAGCACTTGGATTTCTCACCATGAAAATCCAACTCTTGCTTCCCTAAAGCCACGCCATTTCTGGTTCAAAACCAGTGAGCAAAATGCAGTTTGGGCGTGAGGAGAAGAGGAGAAAATGAGAGAGAGGAAAGTTGTAAAATGTGTTAAGTTAAGTTGAAAGTCTAAAAAATATTACCTTATATATTTTCCAAAATATATTAAGGATATACACAATTTTGGCTTTCAAAAAGTCAATGATTTTAACTTTCCAACAACTATAACTATTCCAACAACTTACATCACTCAAAGTGTCACAAGTTGTCTTTTCAATCAATCAATCAATCACATCAATCAATCACATCACTCAAAGTGACATTTGATTTGACGCTTGATGTGACGAATGATTTGACGCTTGATGCGACTTGCGTTGCCACACTCGAATTCGAAATACGAATGCGCTCGCAACACACTCGGGCTCGGGTTCGCTAATTCCAAATTAACGATTTTTCCGTCGCGTCGTAATTAGATGATTACACCTAGCGAGTTCACTATTCACGTCGCTTACGAATTAATTCTAAATTAATTCGTTCGCCCGAATTAAAATCTAATTTTAATTCCGCGTCGAAATCTAATTTCGTTTAATATATCGAATATATTAATTTAATCGATTAATTCCAAATTAATCGTTATCTCTCTCTAGACGATATTTTATCCTAGATAAAATATCTCCGTAATTAATCCTAGATTAATTTTCTCTCTCTTCTAGATAATCCCAGATTATTCAAGAGTGAGAGTTGTGCGTCATCGGTGGATTATCGGGAAGCGACCCATGAGATCTCCGGATAAGTTGGCAGTAAATACGGTCGTCGGAGTATCCGAATCACGTACGTACCAAGTACTACGTTCTACCGATTTACGAGACAAGGTCGACTCCTAGCAAAGCACCAAGTCTGCCCAATTCTCCGGTCATATTCATCTAAGAGTATTAAGATCTGTATCAAGCGTAGTATACGATTGTATTGTGTATATCGGCCCAGTATCGGATAGTCACGTGCTAGGCCTGGGGCTGGATAAGTGTCTGCCCCGTACGAAGCACATGTCGGATGTCTGGTAACTAGTCTCTATAATCGGATATACATGACCTTGTCATAATATCCCGATGGCCGCGCAGCACTTAAGAGCACTAATACCGTATCCTGCGTGACATCATCTCCACTATGACTGGAGTGATACTTCCGTCTTGACATCACATCCAATGCACTATGATTCTCAATATACCCGGCATTGGCGTACACAGAACCGGTTAGAGTCCTAGACGACCTCAACTAAAGTATATCGATTGTCGTAAGCATTAGCGATGTAAGTCTCAGGTTAAGACTATACACACCTACCTTGATTTCGGCCTCCCATAGACACATATTCATAATACCAATGGGATTCCGAGGGGTCTATCTAGAGCGAAGCTGTTTCCCGTACCATCGGTGAAACACGACCTCCTATCGCACTTGCATAAGTATCCAATACTTATATATATGAGAACAATGCCGTTGTGCCCTCACAACGCACACAAGTGCAATACTAGCCTATTCCGCATTATCGATGTCCAGTCTCGATAATACTCCGGCTAGGGATATTTAATGATTAATCCTTCGGTGACTGATACTGTCTCATATTATTCTCAGTCCAGGAACTAATCATAGGGACCTCTCTTCATTTATATATCTATGGTGATCTAATCACAAATGATGAGAGTGCAATTTCCTTGTCACATAGTTAATTTGTACAACAACACTATGATCTGTACAAATAGTGACGCTATGGGTCATATTATCCAACAATCTACCACTTGGCATATAGCCAGTCACTCGAGTGTCTACACCCGAACTATGTACGGTTCGCTCAAATTGCTGAGGAAAGGTTTTCATCAGCGGATTTGTATGATTATCGTCTGACGCGATTTATACGATCATCACATCGCCACGATGTATGATCCGAACGAATCAGATGATTTAGAAGTTTATATCTGGATCGTCGATGAGACCTTTAATTCCTTAGCCTGTGCTGACGCCTAGCTCAGCTGCTAACAGAACTATATCTAATCTAATTAGATTTTATGTTCGATCCAAATGGCTTCTTTTGCTGCCTCAGCTGCAACAATAATCCGCATTTTTTGTTTATTCGGCAACAGTATCTTGCTCGGAAGATTTCCAGCTCACTGTCCCGTTATTCAAACTTTATAGTACCGCAGTATTTTACTGTTTGGAAACTTGCAGCAGTGATCCCAGTCACTTCAAGTTCTCCTTCTCCATAGTTTTAGACAGCATCTTTAGTTCTCTAAGATACTAACAGATGTTCTTAACTTCAATCCAGTGACTATCACTTGGATTGATCCGATTGTGACTCCATATGCTCGAAGCGTATGAGACACCCTATCAAGTACATTTTAAATGTACAATTTCCCAGAGAGTGTCAACAAACTCCAAATCTATCCCAGTAGATCTTTATTCCTCGAATAAAGGTTGTTACTCCCCAGAATTCTACGGAGAATTTCTATTGAAAGAATAATCTATGAAAGCCAAGCTTTCACCAATTGCTTTATGGGATTTCATTATCAGTGCCCTCTCCCACTAACCTCCTTATATACACAAGAATTATTTCGTTTTGATTCAAATCATAAACCATTATGATTATTTCAAAACGACAGTTCCAAGAACCTTACGCTTGCATTAATCCAAACATGGATCGATTAACCCGCAAACCTCGTTTGTCGGTTATACAAAATCGTCAGGATGTTGTAAGCATCCTCCAAGAGGTTTCCTCTTCGGGAAAGCGATTTTGATCTACAAC